>JASDQU010435984.1:57765-73067 GCA_032191745.1 Picea mariana
GCTGTCTGCTCTTCAAGAGATGGAGCTGGAGGATCTTGATAAAATGATTTAAAATGAGAGTAGGCCGCCTTTTTAATCTCTGATTGTGAATGATGAAGATTGCCAGATTCATCTTCAATTTCCCAAATATGTTTCTTTGCTCTCCGGGCACTAGCGGCTTTGTGAAAGTATGTTGTATTCTTGTCTCCCCCTGCCAGCCACAACATCCGACTTTTTAATCGCCAACGTTATTCCTCCTCACGGAGCAGAATTTTGTGTTGCTCTTCAAGGACACGAATCTTGTGATCTATATCGACGCAGCTCGGCTTCTGTAGCTTTAAAGCTATAAGATAATCCAGCTCAGTTTCAATGCTGTTGAATCTGGCTTGATCTATATCTTTTTTTTCTTTCAGCCATTGAATAGAGAGAAATTTTAATTTACTGAGTTTTCTGTACAGGTTACCTTGTGCGTCTCCAGAAATGACGAGGGAACTGTCGGACCAAACGGTAGAAACTAAGTGCATGAAGGATGGATCTTTCAACCAAAGTGTATTAAACTTGAATGGGAAGCCCTTTGTACCGCGACCATCTCCTATTTGTAAACAGATCGGTGTATGGTCTGATAAAAAGGGAGTCTGAACCCAAGCACGGCAGTTATAAGACGGAAGGAGAAGGTTCTCTGCAACCAAAAAACGATCTAGTCGCTTGGAGATGTGTGTTGTCCCCTGTCTGCCATTCCTCCAAGTCGGCAGTATTTCTGGGGGTTTTAAATCAATCAGGGCGTTTTTGTAGAAAATCTGTTGAAAAAAGCTGGAAAGAGAGTCAGATTGTGTCGAATCTCCCCAAATTTCATAATTACAAGTAGTGAGATTAAGATCCCCGGCAAGAATAAGGTTCTCGGCCGCTAACAGACCCAGATCATCTAGCCTCTGCCAAAAATCCTTGCGTCCAGTGCAAGGTCCATATACATTTAGCAGGTTTATAGGTCTATTTAATTCCAGACAATGCCCTGTGAGAAAGATACCGCCAGGGCTGAGCATTGAGGAGAGATTGAAATAGGTCGGGTCCCAAGTGGCTAGAAGACCTCCAGATGTGCCAACTGAACTTGCCGCACAGGAAAGCCAACTCGGACGGAGTAAATACATGAAGTCTCTAGCTACGGAATCTTCAACAAGGGTTTCTTGAAGAAAAATGAGAGATGGCTGGGTCTGGTCTATGATTCTTTTCAAGGAGGCTTGTTTCAGAGGTCCTCCGACCCCTCTGATGTTGATGGACAGCAAGATCATGTCTTCCCTCTTGCCAGTGCTTTAAGGCCTCTAAGCGCCCCTTGTGACAAATCCGGAGTTGATGATGCCGCTGTTGTCGATTCAGACGTCTTCTTCTTTCGAGCACTGCGTGTTTTCAGTGGAGAAAGTTCCTTTCCTATTCCTCTTGACCAGGTCGGGTCTTGGACTGATGAGGTTGTAGGTCTAGAGGATGAAGGTCGATCAATAGGTCTATCGGATCCTATCACAGGAGTTTTGCCCTGAAAAGTGTGGAGAGGGATCCTATCACATAAGTTGCAATATCATCACACAAAAAAATGATTAAATCAGAGAAAATTTCAAGGATCCTTTATTATCTTTAAGTGTATAAATATTGGTGAATCTAACCAATTCTTAAAATGATAACTATAAAATGTTTGGAAATATTTTTGTAAAAATATTCAAATTTCTATGACTTTAATATAGTTTTTAGAAAATTTTGGTGATATGTAGGATAAAATAATTTTACCAATATAATTTGAGTAAATTATTTTTATAAAAACTAAAAATGAGTGATCTTTTTTTATAGGAAAAACTCTAAAAATTAACCCATATGTTAAATTTAAACCCTAAAGTTTTCTTTGAATTAAATCCTTTCAGTTAACTTTTGATTACTATCTATATACATCTTTAAAAAAATCATATATATATTTGAAACATTTTTTAAACCTAATATTTTAGGACGAGTATAGCGCGATGATTTGTTTATGGTTTATTTCGTGCTACTTTATTCTTTGTGTAGCCCTATTGTGTGCATTATTGGATGGGTTTTTGGAAAAAAAAATTATACACTAAAATGTTAACTCTTTGATCATGCTTCCAAATAAGCAAGAACAAAATAAACAATTAGAGAAATGTTACGCTATCCATGAACCTTCCACACATAATGATAATTGTTACGCACAAAAGAACTTGTAAGGGCTTAGATAAGCAAGCCTTCTACATATAACTTGAGACATAATTTCATACTTCGTATTCAACAAAGAAATATAATTAGCATGCATACTCAACAAAGAAGACTAGCTCCTCTTTCCTTTACCAAGTTTGGGTGAATGGTTGACCTCTCTATTTCGTTTTGGATAATGAAAGTCAAAAGAACTTTGTCATAATCAATAGTTAAAAGTGTAATTTGGTTGTTATGACATTTACTTTTAAATACCAATATCAATATGTAAAGGATGGGTTAAAATTATCAATGAAATTAAAGGTTAATGAGAGTAAAAAAAATAAATAAATTTACAGGGAAAGATGGGTTAAAATTATCAATAAAATCAAAGTCTAATGAGATGAGAGTAAGAAAAAATAAAGTTTAGAGGGAAAGATGGCAAGTAAAAGTCAACATAATACAAGTTGAAAAGCATCCATTAACTTAAGTTCATGAGCATATATCGACTCAAATCAACGAGACTTCAACATAATATTTAACAATGAATTTGTTATGGGTTAGATTTCCTAGTCTTCCTTTAGAATATTGAGGCCCTCTGTGACTTTAACTATGATTAGTGATTATTCGGGAACTTTCATCTTCATGATTCTGGAAACCAATGTTTATAGATTTTGCTACTTAAACTAGGAGATGTCTTTATGCAATTTTAAGCTAAGGTCATATTAGACACGTTATACTATAATATGGAAACCAATATTACACTAAACCCTTAGACTATGAAGATAATGCCTTTCATTATAGGATTTACTTTAAGCGTGGCTATTTCGTGGCTCCCTACCTAAAGTCAATGCCATCCCCAATTCCAAAAGGGAAATCTTAGAATTACACTTGGTGGAAAGAGTTATAAATGAATGATCATTGGATAGAGCCAATTAAGACTCCATGCATACTCCTTCAACAATTGAAACAACTCTAGTGACTAAGAGCAATGACAAAGTAATTGTGACTACTATATACTATGGGAGGTGACTCCAGTCTCCTTGTGTAGTCCATTTGAAATATGAAAGCTGAGACATGAATCAAATTCTTTATATTTGAAAGGGGGTGCATTTTTTTTTGTCTTTAGTGGATGCAAGTAAGTGTATGATGATGATGGACACATCAATAGTTAACAATATAGAGGTGGTCGGTTAAACTAAAATTAGGGGGAATTTAAGAAAAAAGGAAAAAATGAAAAAGCATAATCGTATTTTTTGAACTATTGGCTATGTATACTTATAGTTGTAATCAACGATTAGGACTTGAAAAAGAGGTTTAAATTATACAACAAACTCAAAATCTCAATCCCTTAAAATCGAAGTCCAAAAATTTAATTGTGGATGTATGGTTTCTTTATGTTTATTTAACAAAAAAAAGAATTTGTATGGTACTGAGCTAATCAATCTTTGTAGCTCACAAGATCTAATGATTTGCAATGGTCTAATGAAGTGGCCTAAATCTAACCATATGACTTGTATCCATGGTCTAGGTAGCAATGTTGTGGATTATGTGATATCATATATCCTCGTATACAACCAAATAGTCAATTTTGACCTTTTAAATGACTATGAGCCTTACTTTGATCATAGACCTTTAACTCAAAATCTAATTTTTATCATGAACAAAAACCCCATTGAAGAGAACTCTAATCACCAAAGGAACTTGTTTTTGACAAAAATAAATCCCATCTCTTCTTAAAGGACTTAAAACTAAACTAAATCTTCTATCATATAAGAACAATTGTTAGGGACCCAACCTCCCTAACCCCTCATGTAGGTAGAATAATATATTTTCCATGTAATAAAGGCCGACATTAGTTAATAAGGCCTATTTAATAAATATGAACAAGTCAATGTAAGAAGACCTAATATAAGCTTCTGCTTCTAGAAAGATCTTCCTATAGAATGTTCTTTAGAAGATAGAATTAGTATAAATAAGAGTAGGAGGCATGAGAAAACTTTTTATTTAGAATTATTGTAATAGAGCGTTGCTCTATTGGAGGTTTCCCCCTCGAAGAGGCAAGTTAACATTGATTTCTATCAATAAAGGTATCATTTTGGTTGTGGATCTCTACATTTTATTGTTCAATTGGTATTTTCTACAATATTTTTTGTTTTCTGCTAAACATAATAGATATGGTACCTAACAAGTGGTATTAGAGAACTTTCCTTTGCGGAAATTGTGGGAAATTTTTTCCAGGGTAGAGATGTGTATTGTCAGTGTCTTTAAAGAACAAAGATCTATCATTCAGCAGGTAAACCTATGGTGGGGATCACTACACAAAGGAAATATAGACGGTTTCATGGGGTTGTCTAGAAACCAATGTTTCACCTTGTGGGAAACCTCTATAACACCTGTTGATACCCTTCGAGTAGTACCATATCAGACATAATATTTACATGACCATCACTTCCACGTACTTTCAGGTATATCAGGAGTCCCCTTGGTCTCCTGAAACCATCCCTATATCATTCGATCAACTACTTGACTGCTCTAGTGACACCAAGAGCAACACTTGAGAAGATACTCTCTAGTACCTAGGAAATCGGGTAGTACGGATAAGGGTACGGTCGAGCCTCCTTAGTTGGTGCCCTGGGATATTGAGATGATTATTATTGTTATATCTCACATGTATANCTTCTACATTATGGTTGCGAAATTCCTACAGAATTTTTCCTATTAACAATTTGGTCCATTCATCCCTACAATATTCAGGTTGGAGTATAAATATGTAGGAGTAAAAGAAAAATAGTATAGTGGTCTCACCAACACCCTTATTCGAGACTTATCCCATTGGATTCCTCTCTTCACCCTTATCACTGTGATAACTATCATTTTAATGCATTTTTTCCATGGACCCGAGCCCCTTCTTGACAACCTTATTTGTGACCTATCCCATTGGATTCCCCTTTTCACCATGATATTCATGGTACCTCTCACTTCTAAGCCATTTTTCCGTGGTCCCACCCACCCTTATCGAAACCCTTATTTAACACCTATCCCATTGTCTTTCCCTTGTCCCCCTGATCACAGTTATACATATCACCTATCCATTTTTTTTAGTGGACCCACTCCCCATTCTAGGCACCCCCACTATCCACATGACCAACACTCACACCCAAGACTTGCAGGCTGAAATCAGACAGAACAAGGCCCAATTTGACTGCTTCCAAGACCAAGTCTAGACCAAATTTTCCATATTTGATTACCAATTTTCCAAAGTTGACGTCCGATTTGACCAATTAGAGGGAAAACTTGACACTCTCATTGTCTCTTTCCACCAATATTGAATAGATCCCAAGACCCCCCTCATCCCTAAAAAACCCTCCCAAGTAGATGGTGTTGACTCCTCCCATACTGTGGCCTTTCATTCAAACCCCTTTAATCGTGACCCCCATCTTCCCCAATTTGATGTCAATAAATTTGATGGCTTCGATCCCACAGGTTGGGTCACCCAAATGGAGAATTGTTTTTCTTTGCATGGCATTACTAATGAATGAGCCAAACTTCATTACATTGTTCTCTATCTAGATCCTGAGCACTTGGCTTTTAAAACAGAGGCCATGACAGATTCCTTCTTCAGGGAATATTTTATCAGTATCCTAAAGGATGAAATTTGATCACAGGCCATCATGGCTCACCCCCAGACTTGGTTGGAAGCTACTAAATGCACCAAAGAATCACAACAAGTTGTTTTTTCCCAAAACTACAAACCCTATTTTCTTCATCACCCTTGCCCCATCAATCTTATCCCTCATGCATCCCCTCTCAAGATACATAAATTAACTCAGGTAAAAATGGTTGAATTCCAACTCAAGTGTATTTTTTATAATTTTTATGAAAAATATTTTTCCGAGCACAAGTGTAAGCAAATAAATATTTTTATGGACATTTTTGAGGATGTTGCTAAAGAGGAGGTTGAATTATCCCCTATGGAAGAGCTACCCCCAACAGATGATACTACTCCTCCCAGTGACCCACCAGAAGTTGAACCACTGATTTCATTGAATGCCTTCATTGGCTTCTTTGCTCACAAAACCCTCAAGATAATTGGATACATTAAGCACAAGAAAGTCATCATTCTTGTTGACAGTGGAAACACCCATAATTTTATTCATCGCCGCATTGTCCAGGAAATCAATTGATATATCTGTGCCATCAACAATTTTTGAACCATGATTTCCAATGGAATTTCCATGAAATGTGGTGGGCATTGTGAAAATGTGCGCCTAAAAATTGGTCGGTACCACCTGAAATCTCATATGTTTTCTATCGACATGGGAGGTTGTGACATTGTGCTCGGTGCTAAATAGTTACACACTCTAGAGCCCATTCTCATGGATTTTAATTAATTAATCACTCAATTCCAGTAAGAAGGACAATAGTATAAGTTCCAAGGCATCACAATAGGCTCCCTGGAGATCATCATTTCCCATCGAATGGAAAATCTCCTCAAGAAAAGTCATTTGGGAATTATTTCCCAACTCCATTCCATTCAACCAATTGAGACACCCTCTGTTCATCCTAACCTCCAATATGTCCTCTCAAAACACCAAGTTGTTTTTTCCACTCCCCGTGGACTTCCCCCTTCCTGTGGTGTTCATGATCATAAAATTCCTCTCATCTTCGACAGTCTTTGTTTTCCCTTATCATCATCCCTTTTCCTAGAACAATGAAATTGAGAAAATTGTTCAATAATTTCTCGACGTGGGTGTTATCTATCCTAGTACCAATCCCTATTCTTCTCCTATGGTCATGGTACTCAATAAAGAAGGAACTTGGTGAATGCATCCATACTTTCAAGCCCTCAACAAACTCACCATCAAAGACAAACTTACCATTCCTACATTGATGATCTATTAAATGAATTGAGCGGTTCTCAGTACTTTACTAAGCTTGATCTACGTTATGGCTACCACCATATACATATGAAAGAGTAAGCCATTCCAAAGACTGCATTTCGAACTCATGATGGTCACTATGAGTTCTTGGTAATTTCCTTTGGTCTGTGTAATGCTCCCTCCACTTTCCAAAGTCTCATGAATCATGTCTTCCATCCTTTTCTCTGCCATTTTTTCCTAGTTTTCTTTGATTCTATTCTCATCTATAGTAAAACTTGGCTATCCCATCTCGCCCATGTGGATCAATTTCTTCATCTACTCTCTCAGCACCAACTTTTCCTCAAACAATCTAAATTTTCCTTTGGTGTCTCAAAAGTTGAGTACCTGGGTCATATTGTCGGAAAGGATGGTGTACGGGTGGATCCTAAGAAAACTAAAGCTATGCAGGATTGGCCTTGCCCTAAAATATTAATAGCTTGCGTGTTTTTCTGGGTTTAATGGGATATTATTGAAAGTTTGTTCAGAATTATGGAAAAATTGCAGCACCTCTCACTTCTCTCCTTAAAAATAATACTTTCAATTGGACTCCAGTAACTGATCAATCCTTTCACACATTGAAATAGGTTATGTGCATGGCTCATGTTCTAGCACTTCCAAAATTCATAAATACTTTTGTCCTGGAATGTGATGCCTCAGGGAAATGAATTGGGGAAGTCCTTATGCAATATGGTAGGCCTTTGGCCTTCACTAGAAAACAACTTTCGGAGAGACATTTGGGCCAATCAATACATGAAAAGGAAATTCTAGCTATTCTGCATGTCATGGATCTCTAGCATCCTTATCTATTGAGGAAACATTTACAAATTAAAAATGATCACTAGAGCCTCAAGTATTTTCTAGAACAACACATTTCATCCCTGAAGAAACAAAAATGGGTGACCAAGCTATTGGGGTATTATTATGAGATCATTTACAAGAAGGGAAAATAAAATGTGGTTGTTGACACTCTTTCCAGGAAGTATGAAGAATAAGAGTCCTTTTTCCTGTCCTTCATTGTACCAAATTAGCTCCAAGTTATTCACTAGGGATGGTTGCAAGACCCCAAACTTTCTCACCTCATCCAACAATTGCAACACCATTCTCCAGTTTCTCCAGGGTACTCTTGGCAAAATGAAGATATTTGATACAAAGGCCTTATGTATTTAAGAAAATAATCACAACTTAAATCAATGGTGTATTCTAAGCTTCATGCTTCACCTAGAGCTAGGAATTCAATGTTTACCACAACCTATGAATGGGTCAAATGTTCTTTTTTATGGGATTGTATGAAAAATTACGTCCATACCTTTGTGGTTGAATTTGACATATGTCCATTCAAAAAGGGATAAACAGTCAAATCTCCAGACACACTCCAACCACTTTCGATTCCCCCTACTATTTGGAGGGATATTTCTATGGATATCATTGTTGGCTTACCTAAATCGGGATATAAGTCAATCATCATGGTGGTATTTGATCATCTTTCTAAATATTCTCATTTTTGTGCTCTTCAACACCCATTCATCTCATCCACAGTGGCTCAAATTTTCATGGATAATATCTTCAAAATTCATGGCATGCCTCATTATATTTTTTCTGACCGAGATCCAACTTTCACCAACAATTTTTGGCAAGAATTGTTCAGGCTCCAGGGAACCCATTGAATCTCAACACTGCTTATCATCCCCAAACTGATGGCCAAATTGAAGTCATCAACAAATTTTTGGAAACATATTTGTGGTATTTTGCATCCGACAGAAAAAATCAGTGGTCTCAGTGGTTACCCCTAGTTGAATGGTGGTACAACACATATTACCATACAACTACCTGCATGATGCCTTTTGAAGTGGTCTATGGAAAAAATAAACCATCGGTTCTCTCATACATGCCAAGTGGCTTAAAGGTTCAGTAGGTTGAAAAAAATCTTATATTTTGTGAGGCCATTCTCTGTACCCTCAAATAAAATGTGTTCATGGATCATAATGGCATGAAGCAGCAAGAAGATCATGTTCATTCCAAATGTCAATTTGTTGAAGGGGACTAGGTGTTTCTTCGTCTACAACCTTATAACCAAACTTCACTCAAAGATGAACATTTTTCAGAAAATTTCTCCCAAATTTTATGTTCCCTATACAATTCTAAATTGAGTGGGCCTTGCAACCTACCAGTTTTCTCTTCCTAATCATTCTAATCTCCATCTTGTTTTTCATGCCTCATGCTTAAAGAAAGTGATTGGAACTAAGTGCCAAATGAAAAACGGTCTCCCTAAGTTGGATGAAGAAGGTTCCATTTGGTTGTAGTCACAAGCAGTCTTGGACCAATAAGAGCATCGTCTCCATCATCACACCGTCAAGGAAGTTTTAGTTTAGTGGAAAGATAAAACTCAAGAAGATTCCACCTGGGAGTCGACCGCCATTTTGAAACAATTTCCTCATCTCAAGCCTTGAGGACAAGGATGTTCTTCAAGGGGGAGGGAATGTTAGGGACCTAACCTCCCTAACCCCTCACATAGGTAGAATAATATATTTCCATGTAATAAAGGCCGACATTATTTAATAAGGGATATTTAATGAATATGAACAAGTTAATGTAAGATGACCTAATAGAAGCTTTCACTTATAGAAAGATCTTCCTCTAGAAAGTTCTTTAGAATATAGAATTTGTATAAATAAGAGTAGGAGGCATGGGAAATATTTGTCTTGAGAATTATTGTAATAGAGCACTGCTCTATTGGAGGTTCCCCCCTCTAAGAGACAAGTGAACATTGCTTTCTATCAATAAAGGTATCATTTTGGCTGTGGATCTTTACATTTTGTTGTTCACCTAGTATTTTTGCAGCATTTTTTGTTTTCTACTTAATATAATAGATCTGGTACCTAACAACAAAATTGAATACCTTTATCATAATTTTATGACAACCCTCTCTACTTCCATAAACAAATTCTCTATCAAAGTGTTGTGTAAAAGGAAAATAGAATTTCCAAGCCTTGGTATGATAATGAGTGTAAACTTGTTAGAAAAGACATTAGGGATGCCTCTAATGAGTCTTTGAAATATGATAATATTAATACATACAAATCCCTAATTAAAATGAAAAAATGAACTACATAAATATAAAGCAAGAGAAGATTTTGCACCTATCCAAGATAGATCCAAATAAATTTTGGAGGTAAATTTTGAATCACAAAACTAAATAAATGGGTATGATTCCCCTAATGGATTGGAATTCCTACCTTAAAAAACTTTATGAATCCCCTAATGTTCTAGACAACATTCCAAACATTTCTACTAAGGATGAATTTTTTTCTATAGAAGACATAAAGTTTGGGGTTAAATGACTCACAAACAGAAAATTTAAGGACATAGAAGGATACCAAGCTGAAATATAAAAAAATGGAGGGCCTATTCTCATCCCTCACATACACAAGCTCTTCACTTTAGTGGTCAAGTAGAACTTCCCTAAACCTTGGACTCAAAGCCTCATTGTACATATTTTTAAAAGTGGGTATAATTTAGCCATCCCTCCAATTATAGGACCATTATGATTAACCCCATTTTAGTCAAGCTATATGGAAGTATTTTAGAAAAGAAGATAAGCATATAATTAGAAATCCATGGAAAAAGAGCTAAAGGATGGGCCAGTTTTAGAGGTTGTCATTCCACTGTGGAACACCTTGTCACACTCAAGATCATTGTATAGGAGTTTCAAAACAATAAAACCAATCTCCTTTGTTGTTTCGTTGAATTTACGAAAGCTTTTGACATTGTTCTTAGAACTAGACTTTGGAATAGGTTAGAAGAGATAAAGTTCCCTCTGATTTGAGAGTTTTTGTGATACAGTTGTATGAGACAATTATTTCCAATTTTAGGAACACTGAGGGATGGTTGGAAGAAATTAACTGTAATATTTGACTTAAGAAAGTTTTTCCTCTATTCTGTATCATTTTTGGCATATACATTGACAAGTTAGAATATTGTTTGGAAATTGCAGATTGTGTTGCATCTAGTCTTGCTAGTATAGTCATCATCCTTCTCCTATAGTCCGATGATATTTTTCTTATGGAAATAAATCCCTATGACCTCAAAAATCATATTAGAATCCTCAAGTTATTATTCTCTAGTACATGGATGACAATGAACATTGACAAAACGAAGGTTATGATAATTAAATCCTAAAAGATAGCCTATGATAGTTTCATGTATGAAAACAATGTCTTGGAGGAATTGCCTTCATACAAGTATATTGGAATCGATATTCATCACAAGCTCAATTGGAACTATAGCATTGAGAAAAGGATAAATGGAGGGTGGAAAGATTATTATGGGCTTGAAAATAATTGTAAATTAGCATGCCTTTGGGTATGGGATAAGAAAAAGCTCATATTTGAAACTCTTGTCACTCATGTTATCTTATATGGATCTGAAGTTTGGGGATGCAATATATCTCGAGAATCTTCGAGAAAGATAGACAAGATCCAAAATAATTTTATCACTTATAATCTCAAAATTAAAGAAAATACACCCTATCATATCCTCCTCATAGAAGCAAGCCTTTCCCCCATTGAGAGAGCATATATGATTAGGTACTTAATGTACAAGATCAATATAAACAACATGGATGACACATGATTCCCCAAAATTTCTTCATAATCTAGCCAAAATCACCAACAACTTAAGAGGGGATGGCACAAGAATGCCAAGTCTTGGCTAAATCATTGGGGAATAAAGGAAAAAGTTATTCTGTAGAATATCGATGATATTAAAAATATCATTAAATATAAATTTAACGAAATTCTTTGGTGCAATAAAGAATTAGAGAATAAAAGAACATTAAGATACTATAAGGATGTGGTTAAGCCTAATCCTGAAGATCAAAGTATCTTTCTATTTTGACTAGCGTAGGGAAGAGAATCAATATTGGTAAAATAAGAAATAACTTTCATGAGTTGCATAGTGAAACCGGGCATTGGAAAATTCCCAAAACACCATGGCATGAAAGAATATGTCACCTTTGTGACACTCAAAGGGTTGAATATGAAAAGCACTTTCTCCTAGAGTGCCCTGCGTATACCCAAATTAGATCTCAATTTCAAAATATGTGTCACAATATCGACCTTCCTAATCTTCTAAGTCATCAAAACCACAGTGATCTTGGAAAGATTCTCCTCAAGATTTTCGAGCATCGAAATAAAATTGTAAAAAGTTCTAAATAATCTCTTACATTTCTTTGTTTAATAGACTAATCTTGGTCTCAGTGGACATTAACCATCATCATCATCATATTAGATAGTATAAGATACCACATTGACATTGTTAAAAAATGAATACTTAAATTTATAAAATATTTTTAAACAATATAAAAAAATACATAAAATTGGCACAAATAAATTTATCAACACGATGATGCAAATGAGATTCATCATGAAAACATAAAAAGTTTGATGTATAATCATCCCCTCTTACATTCAATGACATGACATGTGAAAGCCTAAAGATTGTGAGGCTAATTAGAATCAAATATCATATTCCTTTCTTGCATGGTAAATGTCTTTGCCACAATAATTATAGGCTTACCAACTTAGGGTGGATAAATGGTGAAATGCATGATACATGAATGTGGTATTTCGAAACCAATGTAAGGATGTATTGGGTGAGTGTGCATGAGTAATATGAAAGTGTGTAAGTGGTTATTATAAACACATACATTTTGGTATATATGTTTGAATGTATTATTTTAATGCATAGTGTAAATGTAGGTGTGTGTTGTATTTCATTGGAATTAATATGTGAACAAACGAAATGATGGAATTTCTATTAAATCATGAATTTGAGACAATTTTAGGCGTTGTTGTGGATGTAGAAAAATAATTGCATGACATAGTAATGATATTTGAATCAGAAACATGAAATATCCGTCGAGAGAACAAAGTTATGGAAAATGATGATGGATGAAAGAAGGAAAGCTCGGGAAGAAGGTCATTGTGATGACATAAACACCCTATGGTTGCCACAAGTTATTGATTAGATTGGTAATGGATGCCTAGTAGTAAGTTTCCACTCTCATTGCATGTGAAAACCTTGGAATGATGAATCATCCAAGGAACCCTTGAATATATAAGGGGATGTTTGAGCCTAGAAGGGTGAGTGCGACAATACCCTTATGAGAATATTGTATGTGGAACCAGAAGGACACTTCCAACTATAGCAAGTATGTACATTGGACATGAATATTATGGTTCTTGGGACAAAGGTCCAATGGATGCACTACAACCTAAAGAAGCAACATGGGAGGAGAATACAACGTTGAATAAATACCCACAATGGTTACAAAATTTTGATGTAAACTTATTGTATATAATGGTGATGTGCACTAAGGACGGTGCAAAATCTAGGGAGAGGGGAGTGTAATAACACTAGTTTGATGCCCATAATAGAAATGTATATGTATACATGATGAAAGAACGAGATTCAAACAATCTAATATGTAAATGTACATTGAATAATAATGAAATGCATCACCTATTGAAAGAAAGGAATGACAAAAACATGGGAGGATATGATTCCACAATAGAGGAAAAAAAGGGGTCTTAGTGGGGTCAAAGAGGCCAAATCTAAATAATATTATTTTATTCTTAACGTAAATTATTTTGATTATGTTATACTAATTCATGTCAACCTTGGAGTTAGTGGGGGAAGTGAGATACATGGACTTCTTAGGAAGACACGTGGTGAGTTGTAAGCATGCAAATGTAATTCATGACTTTTAGTGGTTGTTGTGTCTTTTTCCGATCATTTCGATGGAATCCTTGTCCGAGAACTAAGATTCCATGTCTGTAATGAAATTATGGGAAAGGAACCCATGTGGAAAATTATGATCCTATGTGAAGGGAATTGTTGCCACTGAGAAGAATAGTGATAGTTGAGAATCCCTAATTTCCCCAACAGAGAGATTTCCTTGCCAGTATATCCTGGAGCCTAGAAGGGAATTGGGATAACATGAGGGATTGCATAGTAGATAAGGTAATCCCATTCCTTGGGTCGTGCAAATTCAAGGGGAAACATAGTTGATGGAATTGGGATATTTGTAAGAGTTAGCAGTGTGTGATAGCTATGAAATTGGGTTATGTGAGAGAATTAGAGTTAGCCATAGGAAGAATTAGTCCTTGTGGGCTCATAGGCTCAACTTGAGAGTGGCCTACTGTAGAAAGAGTACAGTACAACATAGCCTATGGCTGGGTGGAACATCATTTTCTACTACAACCAATTGGTGTTTCATTTCCTAGAAAAACAAGTGTTATAATATATTTGTAATCATGTTAATTTAATGTTTGTTATGATATTAATGGAATTTGGTTTTGTTTATATGTATTAGTATGCATGATTTAATTGTATTTGCATTAGTCACCTTGGTCATATTTTCATGCAATTAAATAGAAGGAAAATGAGAATTATTATGTCAGATCTTTAGAATGAGGATTTAAGCCCAATAAGATAGGTGGGCATGTAACAAAAAGGTATCAGAGAAAAACTTAAAGTTGGTGGGAGGAATTTGAAGTACCCCACTATCCCAACAATGTACAAGGGTGTTGGGTACATTAAAAAGTGGTATCATAGTTGGTGATGTATCCACCATGATGACTAATTGTACATTTTCATGGTGATGTGCACTAAGGATGGTGAAAACCTTAGGGGGGGGAGAAGGTAACACCTCAGTTTCGATCCTTAATTTGACAATGTATATATGTGTATATGATGAAAGGTCGAGAGCCAAATGATATAATATGTAAATATTGTACATTGAAGGTTAATAATAATAAAAATACATCATTGGTTGTATATGGAGAAGGAGAAAAACATGGGGGAATTTGATTCCACAAGAGAGAAAGAAAAAAGGGATTAGGGGGATCAAAAGGGACAAATCCAAATAATGTTATTTTATTCATAGCCTAATTTTTTTTTCCTTATGTTATCCTAAGTCATGTCAACCTTGGATTTAGTGGGGGAAGTGAGATACATGGACTTCTTAGGAAAACACATAGTGAGTTGTAAGCATGAAAATATAATTCATGACCTCTAGTTGTTGTTGTGTATTTTTCCAATCATTTTAATAGAATCTTTGTTTGAGAGCTAAGCTACCATGATTGTAATGAAATTATGGGAAATGAATCCATGTGGAAAATTATGATCCTGTGTGAAAGGAATTGTTTACATTGA
>JASDQU010435985.1:0-32132 GCA_032191745.1 Picea mariana
GCACCAACTCTATGGATTCTCTAGCACCAACTAGAAGGAAGCACCAACTCCCTTTTTTCTCTAGCACCAACTAGAAGGAAGCACCAAATACCTAGTCTCTTTAGCACCAACCAGAAGGAAGCACCAACTCCCCAGTTTCTTTAGCACCAACCAGAAGGAAGCTACAACTCCCTGTGTTCAAGCACCCACTTGAACCTCTGAGGACAACAGTCCTCCCTAGCACCTCCCTACCACCCTGAAATCTAAATCTTTGCTATTAAGACTTATTACAGTGATATAAAGTTCTTCAATGGATTACCAGTCCCATAACTATTCTGCTACATTGTGTTGCTTTGTCTGCATCAGTGTCTTCTGCACTCTCCTTGCACGTTCTGTTCTTTTTCCTTTTACTCTCTCTATGCCATGTACCTCCAATGCACCATTCCCCTTCTATGCATTTCTGCTGCTACGCTCTACCTCCTTCTTCACACCTCAATCACACTCAACCAAAACCACATGGATCTCTTCTTTGTTCTGCATTCTTATAGTCTCTGTGCTCCTTGTGCATGCAATATGCACCAAGCTCCTGCATGCTATTCCCCTTCCACTCTTCTTTACATCGAGGTGTTTACTTGCACTTCCCTTTTCCACCTCTCCCTCCTTGCAGCCTCAGACCCCTCTCTGTTCTGCTTCTCCTCCTTATGTCGAGTACTCTACCTGATCATCATTACAATTCTTCAGCTTCTCTGGCAGTTCCACCCACGGATCCAGCATCACTGGGTGTTATTATGATATTCCTTGGCCTATTGAGTAGTTGAGATTCTTCGTCTTCTTCATCATAGTCGAGCTCATCCTCTAGGAGAGACCATCAGTCATTTCTAGCAGTTACACTGTGAAGTGCAACAATATCCCTCCGATCATATTCAAAATCACCTGCACCATTGGATTGGATCCATAGGATCTTGCGTTTAATTCGCATTTCAACATTTCAGGATTTCGGCATTCCTATGGTAGAGTTTCTTGATGCTCCATGTCAAGGTCCCCGAAACTTTGAAATTGAGCTTGGTTGCACTAGCTCCTCTCTTCATCTTCTGCCGATGTGACCAATGGCTGTGACCACAGACTGAGCCAAAACATGTTTCGCATTTCGACATTTCGGCAATTTGACAATCCTATTGTGAGGCATCTCGACTCTCCAAGTCGCGATCTCCGAAACTCCAAAATGGAGCTTACCGCTTCAAGATTTTCTCTACATCTCTTCGACGATGTGATCACCGAAATATGACCCCTCTCCAATCACACAAGTGATTCGATCTCCAGATCAACGATCCTCGATCCATGGTGATCAGATGACTATCCTCTGCCTCGGGACTTTAGCGTTCGAGACTTTAGGGGAGTGATGGAGTTAAAAAATCTCGAAGCAAAAACTCTCGTAGTGAGGTCGGTCTTGCGTCACTCGATGATGTGTCGTGACTTGAATGGCTATCACGTGTCACTTAGAATTGTGATTTCCAGTGGTCTGAAATGCCAAATCAACTTGACACTTGTCATTTTCTGATCGTGCCATATGTCATAGTCTTCCACCTATCCTTTCTGACATGGTCTACCATAGTCACCACCTGGATCTGTCGGTCTAGATCACTTCACGATTTCACATATAATGATTTCACATATCACGATTTCGACATTCTTGATGTGAATTTTCTTTACTTCCAAGTTCCGGTCTGCAAAACTTTGAAATGTTGTCAGATCAACTTTTTGTCTTTTTGCACTTCACAACTTTGGGATTCCTGTCGTGAGAGTCCTTGACATCTCCAACTTATGGTGTCTGAACCTCCGGTATGGAGTCTTTGACATTTCACGATTTCACATTTCTCGACTTCGGGTTTCGTGAATTTGGGACTCCTGTTCTTAACATCCCCAACTCCCGGTATCCGAAATCCAGGTATCTGAAACTGTCTCCTGCTTTCGGGGTTTCGGGGTTTCGCATTTTGCGATTTGGGGTTTCCTGTGGTGAATTGTTTTGACACTTCAACTCTCAGTATCCAAAATTGTCCTCCTTCTTTCGGGATTTTGGTGTTTCGCATTTCACGATTCCAGGACTCCTGATGATGAAGAGTCTTTACTCTTCCAACTTTCGGTACCCGAAATTGTCCTTCTTCTTCCGGTATTTCAGCGTTTCACATTTTGCGATTCTGAAATTCTTGTCATGAGTTTCTTCCTTCACTCCTCTAATTCCCAGTATCCGAAACTTCGAAATGGAGTTTACGCTTCTGATCTTTCCATGCAATTATTCCTGCGCTGCTGGTCTTCCTTGCCTGCCTGCCTGTTTACCATCAAATAAACAAGCACACTCTTGCACTCTTCGTGCACCACTGCACTATATCTTCAGAGATTACATTGTCCCTGTTTTTCCATCGCTACATACTTTGATCTTTCCATCAATGAAAAGCACACCTACCTGTAAGCATGCCAACATGTTCTTGTCTCCTCCTCTGTTTGAAGATTTCTGGGTTTCTTTCTTATTGGGGTGGGACATTGAAGCGATGCTCCATGATGTCATGCTCTTGGGAGTGCTGGCGGGGGACTGGGAACTCTTCTCATTGGATAATTTTCCCTATTGTCTGTACAATTCAGTGGTGATTTGTAATGTCTCTACATCACAATCTTCAGAAGCAGGATTGTTGTCGTCACTGTCCCTGTCTTCGGTCAGGTGTCTATGGATAAAACAGATGCTAAAGGCAACTGGTAGTAAATATTCTCGAAAAATCCCATTAGGGGAGAACCCTATTATCCTTTCATCATATGTTAGGTTCAAGTTCTTGAAATGGCATGTGAATTTGTCAATCTTGTTGACATTTTTGCACACTAATTCCTCGACCTTCCAGGGTAGAGGAATGAACTATTTTTTTTTATTGTCATGGAAAAAATGCAACCAGTGGTTGTATTTCCTTGCTATTTCTTCAACAAACGTCTTGTCCATGATGTGGCATGGAAGGAAAGTGATATTTTCCTTGGATCCAAATACCATTAGTACACTACGATTTTCCTTTTGTTCAAGTGTGACCTTCCTGTTCAAAAGATTGGTTGCCTGGCCAGACATCTACGGAGCATCCTTCCCTAACAATAAATATTTGAAAACTGAGACAAATTCATTAAAAAATTCATACAAACAATGGGAGGCCTTGTTCCTCCACAGGGCCTGGTACTAGATTGTTATTGGGTCAAATCCACAGTTTATTTTCTTGGAAAGAGACAGTTTTGGAAATAAACAAAAATTACCTATTGCGAAAATCAAGTAGGATGACATATAAAATTTATTCGATTCTTTGAATCATGACAACTGGGAACACATTTCAATGGAAATTAGCTTCCCCCAATAGAAAATGAATTGTTCCTTGACTGTGAAGTGAAAAATATAAATAATTATACAGGAAATGCTTGCCATGGATGCATGTCTTGTTATTCTTGTAAACAACCAAGAAATTTCCCGAAATGGATTTCTAAAGGAAATTACCTGCAACTTTGTGATATATTCAGGAACTATTGTTGCTTCTTCAAGGAACTTGGCTAAGATGTCCAACCCATTATCATGTTTTTCTAGGAACTTCTTGCAGTCTTGTCCTCTGAAGGTCAATGTTGGCTCCATAAATTTTAACATCTTCCGGAAGACTTGAGGTGACAAAGAAATAGGAGAATGGTCGCGCAGTGGAATAATTATTTGTCTTGGAATATATTTTTCGGTGCACCAAGAGACCACCTCCTTACAGTAAGAAACATTAGGAACGTAGCCTACACGAGCGATTCCAGAGGTCCAAATCAATTTGTTCTGGGAGGAACAGGATGAATAGTAAAAGTATGCCTTGGACCACTAGAAGTTCTTGTCCTGATGTCCGAAGATATTTACTATATCTCCACAAAACTATTGTTGAACTGCTGCCATAAGTTTACAATAACGTTTGTTTTCTCCAGACGATGAATGAAATGAAAAGTTGGAAGAGATAATATAATGTTGCACAAATTTTGGTCCAAATTCGTGTGAATGGGAGATCTCCTTGGGACTTTTGCTCATTAATGCCAATTTAGACGACTGTTGCATGATGCACTATTAACATTAAAGACTATTAATTGCACACATAGAAGTGCAAACATGGCGGATATGGCAATGAGCGATTAAGCATTGTATATTTCTTGAACGGGCCAAGGCGACGACCCGTGTTTGAGATGAACAATTGGAAGGGACAATATAACTCTTCACAGATCTTGGTTTAATGCGTATTAATGGGATATCTCCTTGAGAATTTATCTCATTAATGACAATGTTGGTGGTTCCTGCATGGTGAGTTGTTAGCATGAAAGGTTTCTAATTGCATATTAAGAAATAAGTACGGAGGTTGCAGGGACGGGAAAGGGAAATTAAGGAGTGTCTAATTATGGAAAGTGGTCAGGTGAGCTTCAAAATAGGTTTACAAGGTACAACTATTCAAGGTGAGGGCACGAGGGTCAAATTGGATGTCTCGAAAATTTTTGAGTGCAATACACGTAACACCGAAGAGGGTACAATAGGACAGTCCAGAGGAAAATTTGTATATTGCGGAAGTCTGGGTAATGTTTATAGGACATAGAACAATGGAGGTGCAAATGTGAGCTCGCCTATCCAGGAACCCACAATCGAAAAAAGTGGCTTAATTATGGAATAGATAAATGGTTGGGTGGATTTGTTTTCGCTAATATATTGAAACTTGTAATATATATCCCATAAATAGAAAATAAGAGAAGACAAATTAATTTAAATTCGACGAGTCGAGCTTTAATTAAATTGCACTGTCTCATCGACGCTTTTTCTTTTTAATGGCGGTTAGTATAGATGTTGCATGATGAACTATTGGTAGTAAACATTGGTCGAGCATAGTAAATAGTTCCTAAGAATTGGAGATTTTGTGAACCCGCTAACTCGAGGAACCATGAAAGAGATTCCATGAAATGGGCAAGTATGGAAATCCATCAGATGGGCCTCAGAATTAGGGCAACAATGGTTCCCCAGGAGAGATGACTTTTTGAAGGTCAAATTGATGTTTTGGGACTTGAATGAAAAATGTGTACCACGGAAGAGAGGATGGTCACTAATGACATGTTTAAGGTTCATGCACAATGAATTTCTAGCATTAAATCTTACCAATTGCATTTCCAAAGAGAAGTAGGAAGGTGGCAGGGACACGGAACAAAAAGCAAGGAATGGATAATCATCGAAATAAGTTGGTGACGCTTCGAAATAGGGATAAAAGATACATCCAGCAGAGGTGATGGACCGAGGGGAAAATTGTATCTCTCGGGTATGATGATGCTTTTTTGTGGACAAATTGTATATCCCAGAACTCCAGGTACTGCTTGCTAGTCATGGAACATTGGAAACACAATCATGAGCCCGCTAGTCTGGGAACCTGCAATTGAAAAAATGTCTAAGTTTGAAACAAGGATACATAGTAAATGTACAATGTCATGGAAATACAACCAAATTGGGGCTAAGTATTGAAAGGAACAATGGACGACTGGGCTCGTGACGAGGCATTCTAATGGGCAAATTATATATCACGAAACTTTAGGCATTGTTTTCAAGTTGCAAAATATTCCAAAGATAGTTTTGAGGCCTTCAATCTGGGAACCCGTAATCGAAAAAGTGTCCAAGTATGGAATAGGGAAACCATGGCCCGGACTTGTTTTTGCTAATATATTGAAATTTTAGCTGGCAAGATCTTCTTTTCATGTTTCTTGACAAGTTCTTTTGGGATGTGTTGATGGGTCTTAAATCCCTTGATTTCAACAATAGGAACCAAACCCCCCACTGAGGCTGAATTAGACTCTAGAGTGTTTGAGATGGAATGGTTCTCTGGATATTGCGATCCGGCCTATTTATCGATGGGCTTTGTGTTTTCTTGTGAGGGATCTCCCTTCAAGTAGGACTGTTCCTTTCTATATTTTCTCTTGGGTGGGACTGGTTTGAGAGACGCAAGCCAGCATAAGCCAACTTGACAAGTAACATGATTGAATTTCAACTACTGGGAAGAGGCTGAGCTTGGGATAACCCGCTGCTCAAACATGCAGACAATGATTCTATACCAAAGGGCCTATTAATAATACATTGACCAAATGAACATCCAATTACTGCCTGAGAATCTAACTAACAAAAAGAAAAACGCATATGTAACCAAGATCATGGAAAGAAAAGTAATTCATCTACCATAACATTCATCACATAAAAACACAACGATTTATCTTCATCATTAAAGAAAAGAACATCAAAAAACATTGCACCAGATAACTTGACAACAGAATCAATTGCTCTTACTCATTTACTGCATCATTCTTGGAACAGGATAGAAAGTAATTCTTCTCCAAACTCCAATCACATACATCTGATGAAAATAACTTGTCTTTGGTCTAGAAGGATTTCTCAATTCATAGAAGTCTCAAAATAATTGTCAACAACCAAAAGGAAAGAGTTCTTACAACAACCAACGACCTCTTGTTAATCAACCGATGTCTTTATTTATAATATAAAATTCAACTGAAATTAATGGCTAAGTATAGTTTGAACCAAACAAAACTCACCACGTGGCGCGCTCATCCAACCGTTTCTTTAACAGTTCATCTGGGATGTTTCTTGAAACAGATGACTTTCTTCATATTCAAACCAGCTGATAAACATATCTTCATAGGTTTCAGCCCATGGGAACCTATTTTGTTCCATATGGGCAACATATACTCCTCTGATATCCAATGCATGGATTTAGTACTTTACCAAACTGGCATCTAGTAGTTGCAACATGGTCCGAGCTCTGATCAGGTATTTTGCAAATTGTTGTACTCATGTTGGCTTCGCATCAGTTGTATTCACACATTCTTCAGCCCATAACAAGTCTCGTTCGGTGTGTGTATTGAACACGTTACTCGAGTCGATAATTGATCGGGGGCGTCGCACTCGGAGAGCCCAAAATTCTTTATTTGCGCTAATGATTCAGCTTCGGTGTTCCTTTCAAGTTCTTTAGTGAGTCCACATGATGAACTTTGTTCGATAATCAGGGAGGGTCCTTTCCTACAATTAAAACGAAAGAATTTTAGCGATTTTAGGAAACCTATGATAAGATGTAATAAATTGAAAAGACTAATATGTACATGTGTAGCCCTCTAGTCTCAGTCATTTAATACTTACGTGATCTCAATCACTCCTTTGAATGACTTGTTATGACCTGGCTAAAGCCATCGCTCCTTTGGTTAAAATGAATTATGTCATCGTATCATGGGGTGGCAAATCAAGTACAACATCCATGAGTGTTTTAAATTTCCATTGTAATTATTTGACCTTTGGTGATGAAAACAGATGTCGAGGGTGAGTGTGCATGTTTATACTCCCAAAAGGTTGGACACCATAAAAGGAAAGTCGTTAAATGCCCTCAGAACCCGTATTATTAAGCGTGTAAAACATCATTAGTTAAATAACAGAGGTCTAGATAAAGATCAGAAGAGTCGTACCGGATGTACTCTGTAAATGTTAGGGTCCTAATGTGCACATAGGTAGAACAATATATTCAGATGTAATAAAGGTCAATATTAATAAAGCCTTTAAATAAAATAGAATAAGGCAGATGTAAGAAGACCTAATAGAAGCTTCCACTTCTAGAAGGATCTTCCTCTAGATGCTTCTTTTAGTATAAATAGGAGTCGAGGGTATGAGAACCCTAGCTTGGATATTATTGTAATAGAGATCTACTCAACTGGAGGTTGCCCCCTCGAAGAGGCCTGTGAACATTGCATTCAGATTTAAAGTGCTATTTTTGTTGTTATTCTTATATCATTTCAGTGTTATTGTGGTGAATGTTCTGGTTATATTGTGTTATTCTGCCATTACTAGCATTTTACTTCTGTTCTGCATACATTTTATATCTACTATATTACAAGTGGTATCAGAGCACTTTCCTCGACAGAAATTGTGGGTTAATTTTTTTTTTTTCAGGGTAGAGACGTATTCCGGCATCTTTAAGCCACAGAGATCTGTCGTTACGCTCATAAAACCATGGTTGAGGGATTCATACATGCAGGAAATACAAGTGGTACTTAAGTGCACATCTGTTTGCCACCCTTATAACCCCTGTTGGTACCCCTTCGAGTGGTAGCGCATCAGAAAACACCTGTGTATGGATTGACCTAGATTACCTGAAGCCCTCTTTAGATAAACCGATCGGCCACCTGAATGCTATAGTGTCACTAAGAAAAACACTCGGGAAGATACTCTCTAGTATCTGGGTAGTCGGGTAGTACAACTAAGGGTGCAGTCTATCATCCTTAGTTAGTGCCCTGTGATATTGGGCTGAGTACTACTATTGGACCCCACATGTATATCAAAGATCTATAACACAGGGAAAACCCTTGTCTGTAGAACCCTTGAATACCTAACCCTTGGGGACATAAACATAAACAAATTAGAACATACAAGATCTATTGCTGCGTAACTGTGTTCGGGTTGCCAAGTAAATACACATTTATTTCTGGTTAAGCATTTGGGCATTTCTTCTCTGTAGTATTCTTCAGACCGGAGTATAACTCCGTTAAAAAAAAAAAAAAAGTTTGGAAATTTTNATCACATTCATCCATATCATTTTTCGGAATTTTTTTTTTACCTTGCCCACCCCTTTTTAGTTTCCCCATCTTCATGGCCCATACTTGTAGCCAAGACTTGGAATCTCACTTCAACACCTTGCAATCTGGTTTCATTGAGACCCAACAAGAAGTGAAACAACTTAGTGCCAATGTTTCCTCCATCAATACAACCATGCAATCCTTGATGGGGGAAATCAAACAAGACCTCACCACCCAACTTGAATCAGTATTTTTGGCGCTCTACACCAAACTGCATATCCCTACAGATAACCCTTCCTATTCCTCACCTCCACATACTGAAGGTGACCATTCCTCTCATTCCCATACCTTGCAGAACCATCACCTTCAACGTGATCTACACCTTCTGTAGGTGGATGTGACCAAATTTGATGGCTTTGACCCCACTAGTTGGGTAACCCAAATGGAACATTACTTCTCTTTATACGNTTTTATTAGCGGCCTCAAGGATGAAATTAGGGCCCATGTCCTCATGGCTTTGGCTGAGAGTTGGGTGGAGGCTACCAAAAGAGATAAAGAAGCACAACAGGTTGTATCTTCTCAAAACTGCAAACCCTCCTTTATCCCTTGCCCTAAACCAGAAAATCCCACTACTCCCTCTGCTCCACTAAAGATCCAAAAATTGACTAGGGATGAAATGGATGAATGCCAACTCAAAGACCTTTGTTATAACTATGATGAAAAATATTTCTCGAGCCACAAGTCTAAATAACAAAATATTTTTATGGCCATCTCCAAGGATATTTCGAAAGAAGATGAAGAAACTCTCTCTGTGTCCGAGTCACCTGAATCCACTGACATAACCCCTCCCTCAGACCCTCCTAAAGTAGAACCGATCATTTCCCTCAATGCTCTCACTAGCTTCTCCTCTCCCCAGACTCTCAAGCTAATCGGTTACATCAAGAATCGGAAGGTCATCATTATGGTTGATAGTGGTAGCACCCATAATTTTATTCATCGCCACATTGCCCAAGAAACTCATTGCTACATCCATGCCATTAATAATTTCCAAATCATGATTGCTAATGGTGGTTCCATGAAATGTGGAGGGCGCTGTGAAAATTTTCGTCTCCAAATTGGTGACTACCACCTGAAATCCCATATGTTTGCTATCAACATGGGAGGTTGTGACATTGTGTTGGGGGCAGACTGGCTAAGGACCTTGGATCCCATTCTCATGGATTTTAAAGACATAACCATGGAATTAGACCAGGAGAGCCACCAATATAAGTTCCAAGGCATCACCGATGGTTCACCTGAGATCATTAGTTCCCATCGCAAGGAAAAGTTTCTCAAAAAGGGTCATTCTGGTGTTATCGCCCAACTCCATGCCATCCAAGAAACAGAGACATCCTCGGTACCAAAAGACCTCCAAGCCATCCTTTCTAAACATCAATTGGTATTTTCCACTCCCCAAGGCCTCCCTCCTTCCCATGGTGTTAATGATCATTCCATTCCCCTTGTACTCGAAATCCTTGCTCCCAATATCTGTCTGTATCATCACCCCTTTTCCCAAAAAAATGAAATTGAGAAAATGGACCAGGAACTCCTTAATGCATGCATTATCCGCCCTAGTATGAGCCCCTACTCATCTCCTGTGGTCATGGTCCTGAAGAAAGAAGGTTCTTGGAGAATGTGTCCTGACTTCCATGCCCTCAACAAACTTACCATCAAAGACAGATTCTCCATTCTTGTCATTGATAATCTCTTAGATGAATTGAGTGGCGCCCAATTCTTCACTAAACTGGATCTTCGTTCAGGCTACCACCAGATACGTATGAAAGAGGTAGACATTCCCAAGACTTCCTTTAGAAGTCATGAGGGCCACTATGAGTTTTTGTTCATTCCCTTTGGCTTGTGTAATGCCCCCTCCACCTTCCAAAGCCTCATGAATTATGTCTTCCGTCCTTTTCTCTGCCATTTTGTCTTAGTTTTCTTTGATAATATCCTCATCTATAGCAAAGCCTGGATAGACCATATTGCTCATGTGGATCGAGTTCTCCATCTTCTCTCTCAGCACCAACTTTTCCTGAAACAGTCTAAATGTGCTTTTGGTGCCTCAGAAGTAGAATACTTGGGTCATTTGGTTGGAAAAGATGGCGTCATAGTTGATCCTAAAAATATTGAAGCTATGCAAGACTGGCCTCACCCAAAGACTCTTAAGAGCTTGCATGGATCTCTAGGCTTAATAGGGTATTATCACAAGTTTGTTGAGAATTATGGGAAGATTGCAACACCTTTCACTGCTCTCCTCAAAAAGAAATCTTTCACTTGGACTCCAGCCACTGCTCAAGCTTTTCAAACTTTGAAGATGGCCATGTGCACCACTCCAGTCCTCGCCCTTCTCAATTTCACAAAGACCTTTGTGTTGGAATGTGATGCCTCAGGGAAAGGAATTGGTGCTGTCCTTATGCAAGAGGGTCAACCTTTGGCCTTTACCAGGAAGAACCTATTTGAAAGAAATCTAGGAAAATCCATCTATGAAAAGGAAATGTTGTCTATTATGCATGCCGTGGATCTATGGTGTCCTTATCTATTGGGGCAAAGTATTTTCTGGAACAATGGATTTCCTCCCCAGAACAATAAAAATGGGTGACTAAACTCTTTGGATATGATTACGAGATCATTTATAAGAAAGGCAAAGACAATGTGGTTGCAGATGCACTTTCTCGAAAATATGAAGATGAAGGATCCATTTTTTCTCTTTCATTCATTGTACCAGATTGGCTCCAAGCCGTTTGCCAGGACTGGCTACAATATCCCAAAATTTCACAGTTGATCCATCCATTGCAGTCCAATGTTCCAGCTTCCCCAGGGTAATCTTGGCTCCATGAGGAACTTCGATACAGAGGCCATTTGTATTTAAGTAAACAATCAAAGCTTAAATCCACG
This sequence comes from Picea mariana, assembly GCA_032191745.1. NCBI lineage: Eukaryota > Viridiplantae > Streptophyta > Pinopsida > Pinales > Pinaceae > Picea > Picea mariana. The sequence goes on from JASDQU010435985.1 coordinate 11,545, forward strand.
GTACTTTCCGAGCTTCATGCTACACCCACAGCAGGGCACTCCGGGTTCACCAAAACCTATGATAGGGTCAAATGTTCATTTTTCTAGGATGGTATGAAATAGGAAATTCGTGATTTTGTAGCTGAATGTGACGTTTGTCAATGCAACAAGGGAGTAACAGTCAAATCGTCAGGCACACTACGACCGCTCCCGATTCCACCTGCTATTTGGAAGGATATCTCTATGGATTTTATTATCGGCTTACCCAAATCGAGAAATAAATCTGTCATCATGCTGATTGTTGATTGCCTTTCCAAGTATGCTCATCTATGCACCCTTCAACAACCATTTATAGCATCGACGGTGGCTCAAATATTCATGGATCAGGTCTTCAAGATTCATGGCATGCCACATTCTATTGTTTCTTCTTGCAACCCAAATTTCACAAGCAATTTTTGGCAAGAACTGTTCAAGATACAAGGCACCGAATTGCATCTAAGCACAACTTATCATCCCTAGACTGATGGCCAAACGAAAGTTGTCAACAAGTGTTTGGAAACATATTTGAGGTGTTTTGCCTCGAAAAATAAATTTCAATGGGATCAATGGTTACCCCTAGCTGAATGGTGGTACAACACCTCATACCATACATCTACACACATGACTCCTTTTGAAGCGATATATGGATAGAAGCCACCTTCAATTCTCTCATACTTATTGGGTGCCTCGAAGGTCTAGGCAGTTGACCTAACACTTACATATCGAGAGGCTATTCTCCGTACCCTCAAAGAGAATTTTTTCAGGACACAGAATCACATGAAGCAACAAGCAGATCAAGGTCACTTTAAACGTCAATTTGCAGAAGGGGATCAGGTGTTTCTTCAATTGCAACCTTACAATAAAACTTCCCTCAAGGCCGAGCATTGTTAGAAGCTAGCGCCCAAATTTTACAGTCCTTATACCTTTCTCAAGTGTGTGGGACAAGTCACCTATCAATTATCTTTGCCCAGGAATTCGAAGCTACATCCTGTTTTTCATGTTTAATGCTTAAAGAAGGTGATTGGAGATAAGTGCCAAATTCAAACCAACCTTCCAGAGTTAGCTGAAGAAGGATCCATTTGGCTAAAACTAGAAGTTGTTTTGGACCAGCGTGAGCGTCACCTACATAAGAGAACCATCAAGGAAGTGCTAGTCCAGTGGAAAGATACAACTCCAGTAGACGCCACTTGGGAACTAGCTACCATTCTGCAACATTTTCCTCATCTCAAGCCTTGAGGACAAGATTGTTTTTAAGGGGGTAGACATGTTAGGGTCCTATCCCGCACATAGGTAGAAAAATATATTCAGATGTAATAAAGGTCAATATTAATAAGGCCTTTCAATAAAATAGAATAAGGTAGATGTAAGAAGACCTCATAGAAGCTTCCGCTTCTCGAAGGATCTTCCTCTAGATGCTTATTTTTAGTATAAATAGTAGTCGAGGGTATGGGAACCCTAGCTTGGATATTATTGTAATAGAGCTCTTCTCAACTAGAGGTTTCCCCCTCGAAGAGGCCCATGAACATTTCTTTTAGATTCAAAGTGCTATTTCTATTGTTATTCTTATATCATTTCAGTGTTATTATGGTGAATGTTTTGGTTATATTGTTGTTATTCTTCCATTACTAGCATTTTATTTCTGTTTTGCATACATTTTATATCTGGTATATTACAGTAACTTCGATTGATGACGTTTACATGATCTAGATTAAATTCGTCAAACAACTGTGGTGCATTGAGTCTTTAAACACCATGTTGCGAGGCGCGAGTATTACACTGGCACACCATGTTTCTCTCCTTTGTTTTTTCTATAAATTCTGGGAGTTCTATGGGAAATATTACGCTTATGTCAAGATTATACTTTCTGGAATTCTGGTCTGGTGAAATCGACTTGGTGAATTCCTACATAAACATCCTCCATCATGTGCAGATGACCGATTCACTACACTATTGTGCAATGGGATCCCCTCCAAACACGGGACGGGGTCTGAAGGGTAGCCGGAGCACCATGTCTGAGCTCTGGCGTGGCTAGGATTGTTTTCGGTCCACTTCCCATGTCCTTGAAAATCCAATAGGAGGTGCATTTTTTGTCTTGGAGAAGGTGTCTACGTCCTCATTAGAGATTGAAGCTGAAAAGGGTGCGTTTGGGAAAGGTATGCTGGTAAACGCGCCTTCTCATGAGAAAAAACTACGGAGAAGGGGAAGGCCTAGGAAAGATTCGAGAAAAGGGGAGGAAAACTGCCTTTCGGTCAAGCTGAAAGTATGTCTATCCCCTGAGGGGTCTACGATGCCTCCTAATTGGTCGAGGACTGTTGGGACTACTGGTGGAAGAAATGGGAGACGACAGGAAAAAGCACCAGGTCCTCTTGTCGAGAACCCACCAAAGCAATTAGAGAGCTGCGATAGCCGAACTCTACAAAGAGAATAGAGAGCTGCGACATTGGTTGGCAGAAAAATACCAGGAGATACCGTTGTCGCAGGGTCATGTAGGAAGCATGGTTTGGCTGCAGAGATGGCTTCGGGAAGCACAATATACCATTGTGCAGCTGCACGAGGCGCAACGGATAGCGGAGAAAAGGGATATAGTGCAATGCGAGAGTAGTAACCTTGGAAAAGGTTCATGTGTAGGAGAGGCTTAGTGGGTGATCCTGTGCCTTGCATTCTCTTGAGTGACACTTGGATGAATTTCCCTTTTTTTTCTCTTTTGTTGTAAAGATATTCGTGGTTTTACTGCCACCGGGTTGATTGGTCGCGATGTCGAAGTGGCTTAGTTGTATGTGATGCGAACTTGGCAGGAGCCTTCAATACTAAATATCATAAGTATTGTTTTTTTGTATTACACTTTCTTATGGATGTAAATAGAATATTAACCGTGTTTTCTTATCACAAATTATCAGTTTGCACAAATATTCAGATCTTGTAATCATCATTATTGTATTGTGGGTTTGTTGATACATTTCCTTTTGTAAAATTTCTAATATCAATAGATGCTTACGTGGTATTATCAAATCCATATCACTAGAAATATTTAGTTATAAAAGGCATTCGTTGATAAATAAGGATCTTACTTGGGACCTCGCTCGCGTTGAAAACACTTAATAAAAGATCAGATACTACGGGTGCCGATATTGGGTGACATTGGGAAAAGAAAATAATGTAAATTTTTTTCTTTGTGGATTTACACATTGTAATTTATTTAATGCCGAAAATGTATCTGGGGTCAGAGGTCAGTGGTGTCACTCTTCCTTTCGCGTGACATGTACTATTACACCTTTATGTCGAAAATGAATGGATCGGTCTTTGGAAAATCCTTATCGAGGTTTATTCATAGGAAAGAAACCCTCTCATCAGCCGATGCCGATGAAGGTCGGAAAATGGCTACTTTTACTTCCCAAACGATTTTCACCACCTTTATCTTTCGTCGATGCCGAATTTCTCAAGTGAGTCGGGGAAAATCCTGGGTCGCTGATTCCTTGAGTAGTAATTAAGTCTCTTTCAGAGTTAAGAAGGTTCTTTGTTGTACACAAGCAAATTTTAATCAATTGAATCATGAAACATATGAGATAAGCAAAGGCATTAGTTTCATACTGAAGTGATAACATTCCAAGCCGAAGATCGAGTGGTACCCCAAAAATTAAATGGTAACAAACGTATTTTAGGGTGTGTTGAGTACTCAACAAATGGCGATTCACTGGGCGAATGAAAAATCTCTGGTTCATAATGAGCATACATTTATTCATACCTATATATATTACAAATTTATTTATTTATTAATGAAAGTATCGTTTTAGGGCTTGACCATTCATTGGGAGGGCATCAAGTTCCCCTCTCAAATTCTGCAATTGATAGGTACCTGCCCCGATTTTCTTGGCCCCTTGGAAGGTCCAAGTCATAGGCTTTGAAACTTATAATGTTTTCCCTTTGGTTCGTTTGTTTCGTCCCACTTAAACACTAATTCTCCTACCTGAAAGTTATTTTCTTTAGCCTTATGCTTATCAAACCATCGTTTCACTATTTATTGATGATCTAGGAATTTTGACCTAGCCTTTTCTCTCTGTTCTTCCAGCATGAGTAGAGTGTCGATACTCTGTTTCATGGCCGATGAGGGTTCCTTATTGGAATAATTGGCCAATTTTAGAGATGGTAGATAAATCCCGTTTAGGAGTATGGCTTCCTGTCCGTAGACCAGAAAGTATGGGGAATTCTCGACAGCTTCCTTGGGCGTGACTCTATCAGCCCATTGAGCTTTATGGAGTTGCTTGTGCCAATTTCTTTGGTTACTTGTAACTGTCTTCTTTAAAATTTTTACCAGGTTCTTATTAGTTGACTCTACCACACCGTTTCCCCGAGCTTAGTAATTTTCAGAGTACTTGATCATGATCCCTTTGTCCAAAGAAAACTCTGTTAACAGGGTAGAACAGAAGTAAGATACATTATCAAATACCAGAATGGAGGGGACACCAAACCTTGTGATCAACTGTTGTTCTATAAATTAGATTACTACCTTTTTGTTTACATGAGTCAAAGGAATGGCCTCTGCCCACTTTGTGAAATAGTCGATGGCAGTAAGAATGTACTTGTGCATATTTGAAGAGCTAGGAGTAATTTCTCCTATGATATCCAACCCCCATTACTCAAAATGCCTGGAAACAATCATGGCATGAAGTGGGATTGCTGCTCTTTTCTCCTTTCAAGAACTTATTTGACAAGTCTTACAGTTCCTAGCATGAGTATGAGAATCTTTAAAAAAGGTAGGCGAGTAATAGTCAGCGCTCAGAATCTTATGGGTGGTGGTGTTCCCTGCAAAGTGTCCTCCGGCGGGGCCATCCTAGAGTCCCCTCAACACCTTGTCAACATCTTATCATTCAAGACATATCAATAGTAACCCATCATAATTGATCTGGAAGAGCACCAAATTTATAAGGTGATACTATGTAGATTTCAATCTCAGGGCTCTCCTTTCCCTAGGGTTGAGGTTTTTGGGACAAGCTCCGTGATGTAAAAGATAAGCTAAATCCTTGTACCAGGAGTCTTGTCTTGGGGATATGTATTCTATTTCGTTGCATCATAGCATCATTTCATTTTCCCACATGGGATATTCATTTGCTTGATCCTGCGCTTTGGCTACGAGCTTGCAAAAACCTTGCCCCTTTACTATCTTGGCAGGTTTTATATCTAGATCAAATTCCTGGACTACTACCATCAAGTTCCCTCTTATTTCCCCCATATCTTGTTGGGTAAACAGGGATCATACCATGGGGTGTGGCACAATGACCTTAGTGTGATTCTTGAGGATGTAAGACCTGAAATTCTTTGCGACCTTATAGACCGTGTAGGCCTGTTTGTCTATGGCAGGATAATTGAGCTTAGCTCCTTGAAGATTGGTACTCATAAATGACATTGGGGCTTCGTTGTTTTCATCATCCTTCTGAGTCAAAACCACAGCTAGCGATTGGTCGGAGGTGAAAGTATAAAGGTTAAAGTCTCTATTAAAATCGGGACTTCACAACACCGGGGCCTGGGATATGGCCGCTTTGATATTGTTGAAAGGATATTTTTGTTCATTATCCCACTTAAATATGGTGTCCTTGTGAATCATCCTTTGCAAGTGTTTGATAATTTTGACGAAGTCAGAAGTGAATTTCCTCACAAAATTGATTTGCTCGAAAAAGTACTGCATAGCTTTCTTGTTATGGGGTAGTGGGAGTTGACATAAGGCCTTAATCCTTTCGGGGCCTAAGCGGATCCCTTATTGAGATATAATATGCCCTAATAACTTCCCTTCCTCAACACCAAAGATATTTTTCTTGGGGTTCAGAGATATACCGTGTTTTCAGCACCTTTCGAAAATCTGAGTTAAGTGCCAGATGTGTTCTTCTCTATTCTTCAAATACATTGTTATGTCATCTAAATATACTACCAAACACCTATTGATAAGTCCCCTAAATACCACATCCATGGCCCTTTGGAAGGTTGCTCCTGTGTTGATTATCTTGAAGGGCATACATTTATAAGCGAAGGTTCCCCATTTGGTTCATAAAGTGGTTTTCAGACGGTCTTCCTCTGAAACCAACACTTGGTTGTAGCCTGAGAAATCGTCTAGTAGAGAGAATATCTCTGAGCTCGAAATGGTTTGAAAGAGTTGCTCCATAGGTGGGACTAAATAATTGTCCTTTTTTGAAGCTCTATTGAGGTTCCGAAAATCTACGCAAAGTTGGATTTGTTGCGATTTTTTCCATACCGGGACAAGTTTTTCCACCTAGGTAGAATTCCTAACCCGGAAAATTATCTTCACATATAGAAGCTTCCTCAATTCCTGATACATGAGGGTATCTAGAGATGGGTGATACTTTCATAGCTTTTGCTGGAAAGGTTTCATTTCTGGTTTCAACAGGATGGTGTGTTGAATAATACGGGTGTCATACGTTTTCAAATCCTTATAGGACCATGCGAAAACATCCTGGTATTGCCTGAATAATTTGAGGTAGGCCTTCCTCTCTCCCTTCGATATAGTTTTGTCAAGATTCACATTCTTTGGGGCCTCTGGAGTCCCGAGATTCAAAGTTTCATGGAGGGGGCAGGAGCTACCAGTCTTCGTGTTTTTGGGTCCTTTAAAAATATCCTTTAGATCAAACAGATTCTCTAGATTAGATATCCCCTTTGGGATTGTGTGAGCCTTCAATTTTTCGACATCTTTTCCTGTTTGGGGATTAGTTCTAGTTGTTTTCTCTTGGAACTCTTCATCATTTATGGCTATATCTTTGAAGTTGTCTTGGTTGGTCAAGAAGTTTATGATTTGGTCATCACCTTCAAAGAATTTCCAATTAGAAATGTTATTCGGCACGGACAGCCTATAGAGCATCTCTACAATGAATCTGGAGGCTTCATAATCTTCTAAAGGTGATAGTCCAGAAGAAGCTGTGGCTAAGGAGTCAACAAGGATATTCTTTGCTCTAGGGATTGCAGTGATATGAAAGCCTCGAAACGTTCTATTAGCCTATGCACCTCCTACTGGTAGTTCTTAAGATGAGGTGAATTGGAGTGTATGGTATTTCTTACTTGTCTGATAATGATTTCAAAGTCTCCAAAAAATTTCAGTTCCTTGACACCTAGGTCTATGTATTTTTTTAACCCCTGTGCCAGAGCTTCATACTCGACAGTTTTATTAGTACATTCAAATTATATTCTACAAGACAAGAAATGACATTTAACCTTCGGGTTGATGAGGAAGAAACCTGATCCTGGCCCTTCTTGTGATTTAGATCAATCAAAATAGAGGTCCCAAATTTGCAAATGACAATCGCTCCTTTCTCTCCCATCACCAGTGTTTTGTCCTCCGATATTTTCTTTCATAAGTCCTAAAGCGGGGTTTTGACAGAAGACAGAATATCCTATCGGCATCGGGGATTCTTCTTGAAATATTATTTTAGAGTTTTGAGTAAGCAGAACATTGGACAAGAGAGGAGCCAAATTGCTGAAGTGAGAATCACAGGTATAGTTTCTCAATATGGGGTAATCAATAGAGGTTGGTTCGTTCAGGGTTTCCATATCAGTGACTGTATGATTTAGATATCTCTCCCTATCGATTTTGATCATGTTCTTGTAGCCCTTCATCAGTAGCCAGAGGTGTGCCCAGTCTATACTGAAATATACGTTTAGCTTTTCAGAACAATCTCAACTTAACAATAGCCCATATGCCTCAGGGATATCCACCACAATGATGTCAATCACCTGTAAGAAATTAGGATGCGTCACTATCCTGATCATCACATATTTGAGTTCTCCCATGACCTTGACCCGGGTTCTGTCCAATTGTATGACATGTTTATCACTTTTGAGAGAAACAACACCCAATTTGTTACAAATGGCCAAGGGCATTACATTAGACGACGCCCCAGAAACTACCAAACAATTGTGAAGATTCCTGTTAAGAACTTCGAACGTTAAGAGGAAAGGTGGTATAAAGGGCTTCTCATTCCTACCTTTTGAGTAGGTATTTATGGTTGTCTTGCTTGCCAATTCTATTGTGGATAGATCCTTCTCTTGACCGTTTCCTGTATTTGGGTCTTCTACTAATCTCAGAGCTTGCAACAAAAAGTCTTTCTGCTGAGGAATCCTACACATATCCATAATTGATATATTAGCCTTCAACCTTTTCAAATATTCAACTACTTTGTAATCCAGTTTGGGAAATTCCTTGGTATGGATGCTTATAGGCTTTTCACTGGGAGAGAAAGGTATTTTCGGGTGATCGAGAGTTAACTTACTTTGCGGGGCCTGGGCGACGTCGGTATTTTTCGAGCCAGGTTGACCTTTACTATGTGTCTGTACTACTGAAACTTCTGTGGGTTTTTCTTGAGACTCAAACAAATCATCTGAAGACGCAATTATGTTAGGATCCCATATCAACATGGCTGTGTCTCGTGGTGGGTCAACTTCTTCCTGATCGACAATATTCATGGCTGAACTGCTTGACTATTTGGTCAGTGAGACTTTGTCCAGAAAATGATTGACCATTAAATTCATGGCATGGACCCATTGAGGGAATTCTCTTTCAGAGTGGTCCTCCGGGTTATAGGTGGAGAAAGAATCAGATGCAACATTCCCTAGATCAATGTTTAGGTTGGTTGGGGGAGGTTCAATTGCTTTGAAAGGCTGGTTTCTTTTAAAGAAATGATTATAGGGATTTTGGCCTTGGTTTCCTTCCCCTACAATTATTTTCATGTCTATAATCTCATTTGATAGTTTCTTGACCATGCGTTTCATATCTTCTATATCTCCATTACCCTTGTCGGGAGTTTGTTCAGCCGGTTTTCTGGACAAACTAGTCAAAAGGAGTCCTCTCCTAGGAGGGGGCTGGATTTATTTTCTCACTAAAGAGGCTTGGCCCTCTTTACATCCTTTCATCTGGAATTCTATCGTCTTGGCCTCTTCAAAATTCTCTGCAAGGGTTTTCTTGGTGGCTCTTTTAATGAACATGGAAGTAGAAGTTAGAAGCGTGTTGGCATAAACCTCAATTTGCAACTCTTGAGTGGGTTTCGCCATGGGCTGGAACTTTTATATATGGTCGTGAATATTTGATTGAGATATTTGACCCTCTCTTTGGGGGTCATGGTGGCTGTGAACAACTCATCCATTAGGGATCCTATGGTAGTTTCTTCTGCAAATTTGTCTAGAAAATCCTTTTGGAATTTAGTCCAGTTGGTTATAGATCCTATCGGCAAATTAAAATACCATGTGGAGGCCGAATTCTCAAATGTGTAGGGAAAAAGTATACATACCACATCCTCATGTTGAATGTTCATAAGCCTGATCGTAAGTATGAATTTCTTGATATGATCTTCAGGAAAACCTGAAGTTTTAGGGTTGTACTTGGGAAGCAGTTTTTTTGGGTACCGAGGAATATTGTTTATTCGTCCAGGGACAGTCACGATGCTTTGACTAGCCAAGGTTGGTTGTCTTGAAGTGTAACTTATATTTCCTCCTCACGATCGTTTTTACCTTCCATATCTTCGGAGTCAAAGTCAATCTCTTCTTCTTCTGAAAATTCATCAGGTTCGGGGACGTCGTCGACTGGCGTCTCGGGTATTAGATCAAGAGGTTCTTGGATTTTTGTGATCGTGAAATCTATTAAGTCTTCGATGAAGTGTACAAAAAATTCGTTGGGAGTTCTATCCACCAGTCTGCTTTGTTTTTTTCTCTGAGGGAGGATGGGAGTTAAGGACAACATGCCGATTTTTCGGGCTTAGGCTCTGGTGATTATCTTGAATTGATTCACTTCCTCGTGAGGGAGGGTGTAAGGTATTTCAGGGTGAAAAGGTTCTTCTTCAGACCGGGGTGAATTACCCGCTTCAGGAGTACTTAGTAAACGTGGGTTGTCTGTCGAGTGACTAGCCATGCATGTGGATCGTTATGAATCTGTAGGTTGTTCAAAATGCTATATAACTTACATATTCAACCATTCATTCTCAGGCCCTCCTTATAGCGCCAATTTTGTTGATGGGTCTTAAATCCATTAGACTTTGCAATGTTTGAGATGGAATGGTTCTCTGGATCTTGTGATTTGGCCTATTTATTGATAGGCTTTTTGTTTTCTTGTGAAGGCTTTCCCTTCAAGTAGGACTATTCCTTTCTGTATTTTCTCTTGGGTGGGACTAGTTTGAGAGATGCAAGCCCACATAAGCCAACTTGACAAGTAACAGGATTGGATTTCAACTACTGGGAAGAGTCTAATCTTGGGATAACCCGCTGCTCAAATATGCAGACAATGATTCTATACCAAAGGGCCTAGTAATAATACATTGATCAAATTAGCATCCAATTACTACTTGAGAATCTAACTAACAGAAAGAAAAACACATATGTAACCAAGATCATGGCAAGCAAAATAATTCATCTACCATAGCATTCATCAAATAACAACACAATGATTTATCTTCATCATTAAAGCAAAGAACATAAAAAAACATTGCACCAGATAATTTGACAACATAATTGATTTCTCTTACTCATTTACTGCATCATTATTGGAGCATGATAGGAAGTAATTCTTCTCCAAACTCCAATCACATACATCTGATGAAAATGTCGTGTCTTTGGTTCAGAAAGACTTCTCAATTCATAGAAATCTCAAAATAATTATCAACAACCAAAAGGAAAGAGTTCTTACAACAAACATCAACCTCTGGTTAATCGGTCAATGTCTCTATTTATAATATAAAATTCAACTGAAATTAATGCCTAAGTATATTTTGAACCAAACAAAAATTTCCACGTGGCGCGGTCATCCAATAGTTTCTTTAACAATTCATCTGGGATGTTTCTTGAAACGAATGACTTTCTTCATATTCAGACTAGCTGATAAACAAATCTTCATAGGTTTGAGCCCATGGGAACCTGTGTTGTTCCATATGGGCAACATATACTCCTTTGATATCCAGTACATGCGTTCAATACTTTACCAAACTGGCGTCTAGTAGTTGCAACATGGTCCGAGCTTTGATCGGGTATTTCACAAACTATTGTACACGTCCTAGCTTCACATCGACTGTCTTCACACATTCTTCAGCCCATAGCAAGTCTTGTTTGGTGTGTGTCTTGAACACGTTACTTGAGTTGATAACTGATCGAGGGCACCGCACTCGGAGAGCCCAGAATCCTTCATTTGCACTGATGATTCATCTTCAGTGTTCCTTTCAAGTCCTTCGATGAGGCCACAGGATGAACTTTGTTCGGTAATCGGGGAGGGTCCTTTCCTACAATTAAGACAGAAGAATTTTAGCTATTTTAAGAAACCTATGATAAGACATAAATAAATTGAAAAGACTAATATGTACCTGTGCAGTGTGTAGCCCGCTAGTCTCAGTCATTTAATACTTACGTGATCTCAGTCACTCCTTCGAATGACCTGTGATGACCTAGCCGAAGTCATTGCTCCTTTGGCTAAAATGAATTATGTCAGCGTATCATGGGGTGGAAAATCAAGTATGACATCCATCAACATTTTAAATTGCCATAGTAATTATTTAACCTTTGATGATGAAAAGAGATGTCGGAGGTGAGTTTGTGCATGTATACTCCCAAAAGGTTGGACACCATAAAAGGAAAGCCATTAAATTCCATCAGAATCTGTATTATCAAGCGTGTAAAACATCATTCGTTAAATAATGAAAGTCTGGAGATAGATCAGAAGAGTCGTATCGGACGTACTCTGTAACTTTGATCGACGGCGTTTACATTGTCTAGATTAGATCTGTCAAATAGATATGGTGTGTCGAGTCTTTAAACACCATGTCATGAGGCACGAGTATTGTACTGGCACGCTATGTTTTACTCCTTTGTTTTTTCTATAAATTCTGGGAGTTCTATGGGAAATATTACTCTTATGCTGAGCTTATACTTTCTGGAATTCCGGTCTGGTGAAATCATCTTGGTGAAGTCCTGCGTAGACATCCTCTGTCACTTGCAGACGACTGAGTCACTATGCTGTTGCAAAATGGGATCCCCTCCAAACATGGAACAAGGTCCACGGGGTAGCCAGAGGGCCAGGTTTGAGCCCCAGTGTGCCTGGGATTATTTTTGGTTCGCTTCCCATGTCCTTGAAAGTCCAATAGGAGGTGCAGGTTTTGGCTCAGAGAAAGTGTCGGCATCCTCATCAGAGATTGAAGCTGAAAAGGGTGCATATGGGAAAGGTATGCTGGTAAACGTGCCTTCTCGTGAGAAAAAACGATGGAGAAGAGGAAGGCTTAGGAAATACTCGAGCAAAGGGGAGGAAAACCATCGTTTGGTCAAGAAGAAAGTATGTCCATCCCCTCAGGGGTCTACGATGCCTACTAATTGGTCAAGGATAGTTGGGACTACTGGTGGAGGAAATGGGAGACGATGGGAAAAATCACTAAATCCTCCTCTCGAGAGCCCACCTCAGCAATTAGAGCGGGCTAATCTTGTGATAGCCAAACTATACCAAGAGAATAGAGAGTTGCGATGTCGGTTGGTGGTAAAAGACCAGGAGATATCGTCATCGCAGGGTTGTGTAGGAAGCATGGTTTGGCTGCAGAGACGGCTTCAAGAAGCACAAGATACCATTGTGCAGCTGTGCGAGGTGTAGCAGATGGCAGAAGAAAAGGATACAGTGCAAGGCATGAGTAGTAAATTAGGAAAAGGTTCATGTGCAGGAGAGGCTTAGTTGGTGATCTTGTGCCTTGCATTCTCCTGAGTGACGCTTGGACGAATTTTCCTTTTTTTTATCTTTTGTTGTAAAGATATTTGTGGTTTTACTGCCATCGGGCCAGTTGGTCGCAGTGTCAAAGTGGCTTAGTTGTATGTGATGAGAACTTAGCGGGAGCCTTCAATACTAAATATTGGAAGTATTTTTTTTTTGTATTACGCTTTCTTATGAATGTAAATAGAATATTAACCGTGTTTTCTTATCACAAATTATTAGAGCTTGTAATTGTAATTATTGTACTGTGGGTTTGTTGATACGTTTCCTTTTGCAAAATTTCTGATATCAATAGATTATTACGTGGAGTTATAAACCTTGGATCATTAAAATATTTAGTTATAAAAGGTATTCGTTGATAAATAAGGATCTTACTTGGGACCTCACTTGCGTCGAAAACACTTAATAAAAGATCAAATACTACGAGTGTCGATATCGGGTGACATTGGGAAAAGAAAATAATGTAAATTTTTTTTCTTTGCGGATTTACACATTGTAATGTCTTTAATGCCGAAAATGTATCTGGGGTCGGAGGTGTCAGTACTCTTCCTTTCACACAACGCATACTATTACACTTTTCTGTCGAAAATGAATGAATCTGTCTTCGGCAAAATCCTTATCGAGGTTTATTCGTAGGAAAGAAACGCTCTCATCGGCCGACACCAATGAAGGTTGACACTCAGCTACTTTGAATTCCCAAATGATTTTCGCCACCTTTATCTTTCGTCGATGCTGAATTTCTCAAGTGAGTCGGGGAAAATCCTGGGTCGTCCATTCCTTGAGTTGTAATTAAGTCTCTTTTAGAGTTAAGAAGGTTCTTTGTCATACACAATGAAATTTTAATCAATTCAATCATGAAACATATGAGATAAGAGAAGGCGTCAGTTTCATACTGAAGTGATAATAGTCCAAGCTGGAGATCGAGTGGTTCCCGAAAAAGTAAATGGTCACATAATGCTTTTTAGGGTGTGTTGAGTACTCAATAGGATGGTTAGTCCTCGAGACTTCAGCTTATTAATGATGATCCTTATGGTTGTTGCATGATGGCATTTTAGTATTACACCTTTCTTTTTGCATATTTGGAAAGAAGTACGAGGATGGCCAAAACAGGAAACAATGACTAAGAATTGGAGATTTGATGAACCCATCAATAGAAGGATCCAAAATAGGGTGACAATATCTCCCCACAAGACGTGAGGCCTCGACGGTCAAATTGCAGTGCTCAAAACATTTGAATACACAATATGTATATTGCGGAGGGCTGTATATTGCGGAGGGCTGTATGCCAATTGTTTCGTACCAGTGTGTTCAATTGTCACTAGTAAGAGCATAACTAATGTATATTAGGAAGGACATGAAGTTAGTGGGGATGGAATGCAATGACAGATAGTTTGAAACATTTTTGAACCATGGTAGAGTGAAGCTTACGAGTTCGAGGAGTCTGTGGTCGAATTGTAGATCATGAAAGTTTTGAGTGCAAGATGCATATCACGGAACAAGAAGCAACAGAGTTCGAAAGCGCCAACTTGACAACCACGACCATGAAATTGGCCAAATATGGAAAGGACCAGTGTTCGGTCAGATTCGTCATGTGAGGATATAGATGTAGATGAAAATATGTCATCCCACCAACGCTAGAACCCGCGATCATAGAAAGGCGACTAAGTATATAACCAGAAAGTGATAATGCATGGGAAGAAGAAAAGGGAAAAAGGGTTAAGGAGTCCATGGTGGAATTGTAGATGATAGAAATTTTGAGTGCAAGATGTATATCATGGAACAAGAAGCAATAGAGTTCGAAAGTGCCAACTCGAAACAATGACTTAGAATTGGATATTTCATGAACCCGTCAACACGAGGATCCAAAATAGGGTGAGAAGGTCTCCCTCGAAGAGGTGAGGCCCCCATGGTCAAATTGTATCGCTTGGAACATTTGAATGCATAATCTGTAACATGAAGGAGGGGATGATGTCGGAATCTGGTAGTCAATTTGTATATTGTAGAGGGCCATATGCCAACTGTTTCATACCAGTGTGTTCAGTTGTCACTAGTAAGAGCATAACTAATGTATATTAGGAAGGACATGAGGTTAGTGGGGATGGAAGGCAACGACAGATACTTTGAAACATTTGTGAACCATGGTAGAGTGAAGCTTGCGAGTTCAAGGATTCTGCGGTGGAATTGTAGATCATGAAAGTTTTGAGTGCAAGATGTATATGATGGAACAGGAAGAAACAGAGTTTGAAAGCACCAACCCAACAACCGCAACCATAAAGTTGGCTAATTATGGAAAGGAACAGTGGTCGGTCGGATTCGTCATGTGAGGATATAGATGGAGATGAAGATATGTCAAACCACCAATGCTGGAACCTGCGATCATAGAAAGGAGACTAAGTATATAACTAGAAAGGGATAATACATGGGAAGAAGAAAAGGGAAAAAGGGCTAAGGAGTCTAGGGTGGAATTGTAAATCACAAAAATTTTGAGTGCAATATGTATATCATGGAACAAGAAGCAATAGAGTTTGAAAGCACCAAACCAAAATAGTGAATTAGAATTGGAGATTTCGTGAACCCGTCAACACGAGGATCCAAAATAGGGTGAGAAGGTCTCCCTAGAAGAGGTGAGGCTCCCACCGTCAAATTGTATTGCTCAGAAAATTTGAATGCATAATCTGTAACACAGAAGAGGGGATGATGTCGAAATCTGGTAGTCAATTTGTATATTGTGGAGGGTCGGATGCTAACTGTTTCGTACCAGTGTGTTCAGTTGTCACTAGTAAGAGAATAAATAATGTATATTAGGAAGGACATGAACTTAGTGGGTATGGAAGGTAGTGATAGATACTTTGAAACATTTGTGAACCATGGTAGAGTGAAGCTTGCGAGTTTGAGGTGTCCGCGGTGGAATTGTAGATCACAAATTTTTTGAGTGCAATATGTATATCACAGAATAAGAAGCAACAGAGTTTGAAAGCGCCAACCATGCAAACATGGCCATAAAATTGGATAAGTATGGAAAGGAACAACGGTCGATTGGATTCTTCATGTGAGGATATAGATGGAGATGAAGATATGTCAGCCCGCCAATGCTGTAACCCGCGATCATAGAAAGGCGACTAAGTATACAACCAGAAAGTGATAATACACGGGAAGAAGAAAAGGGAAAAAGGGATAAGGATTCCAGGGTGGAGATATAGATCACGAAAATTTTGAGTGCAAGATGTATATCATGGAACAAGAAGCAGCAGAGTTCGAAAGCGCCAACCTGGCAACTGTGGGCATAAAATTGGCTTAGTATGGAAAGGAACAACGGTTGGTCGTATTTGTCATGGGAGGATATAGATGGATATGAAGATATGTCATCCCGCCAATGCTGGAACCTATGATCATAGAAAGGCAGCTAAGTATATAACTAGAAAGCGATAATACACTGGAAGAAGACAAGGGAAAAAGGGCTAAGTATCTCACAGAAGAACATCTATTGTTCATTTATTAATGCCAATCCTTTCAAACCCCTGGTGATTTCTCATTAGTAAAATCATAAATTGTAGATAACAAAATTTCTTTGAGTGCAAGATGTATATGACGGAACATGGGGACATAAGTGTTGGATACTGCAAACCCGGGACCCAATGATCAGATAATTGGATAAGTATTGAAAGGGACCGTGGTCGGTCGGGCCCATGGTGTGAAGATATAGATAAAGAGTTACCAATTTGCGAATCCAAGAGGCTGTGATCATATAGATGGGACTAAATATAGAACCACAAAGGGATAATAGAGGGGGAGAAAAGAGGAAAAATTAACAGAAAGTGTTTATATTTATTCCAATAGTATTCATATTAATATATATTAATAGTAATTATTTTTGGTCCAAATGCAGATCATCTTCCAATTTGCAGGATCCTGTTCAGTTCGCAAATTTCGTTGAAATGCATAAGAAACATCTACTATTCATTTATTAATTCCAATCCTTTCGAATCCCTGGTGAGTTCTCACTAGTAAAAGAATAAATTACAGATCATGAAAGTTCTTTGGGTGCAAGTGTAACAAACCCATGATAGGGAAAAAATAAAAAAAATTGTCCTTCTTACAGGAACAAATCCTTTCCCTCTACGATTCCTAATTTGGGAAGTCCAGGACTCAGCCCAACCCTATGGTCAAGATTCTCTAATTATATAAGTCAAACAGGACTTTGAGACCTTATAGTCTCACCTCCTAATCAAACACAGGCCCTTCCGACTTCTGGTGCAGGTCTTATGATACTCGCGACCTTCTCCTTCGCACTTCTGCGAAGACTCGGAGTTGGTGTTAGCGCCTTTTTTCTTGGCCCCTCCTTGGATGTGACCTTGGTGATGACCTCATGGAAACACACAATTATAGGCACGACCAAGGGAGGTTTGAAACCAAACTACTTTTTGTCCCACAATTCTCCTTGAGCCTCCACTTGTCCTTTCTCCAAAACCGGGGTTTGGATTGTGGCACGCCCTCAAATTTTTAAAGTTTGTGCACCTCTGATCCCCACAATGATACATGATAGTTTATATCCTAATCTTGACGGTAATGTCAGAACTGATGGTTCAAATATGCCCTTTTCAAATCCACAGACCAGATCTACCCCTCCTAAATCAACGTATGTGATTTCCTTCGTAACTCTGGAATTCAAACTTTTCAAATCTCAAACCCTAGTTTCCTCTATACATCAATCTTCCAAAGTTGACGATCTATGAACACCTATCCTCCTAAATCAATGACCCTGCTTCTACTTTGAGTGTTTGACCTTTCAAATAGATCAATGGTCTTATGGCGCTCTTACCGATCAATGGCTAAGATATCCTTCGGGTCTCCGGACTTCTGAGATCTCAAATATCAAACTTCACCCTTTTTCCCAATGGATTTTATCCAAAGGTTATAATCCACTGACGCGTGTCCACTTGATATGACGATCAAGTATTACTTCAGGTCTTTACTCGAAGTCCACATATTTATGCCACGTCTCCTCTATATCTGATGACTATGAATTACTTTGGGACTTTACCTGGAGTCCATGGATTCATGCCACGTGTTCTTTGGATTTGACGGTTTAGATATACTTCGGACGATCTGATGGTCAATGTTTACTTTGGTTCTTTTCCTAGAATCCACATATTCACACCACTTGTCCTCTGGATCTAACAATCTAGATATATTTCGACACTTCGACCCCTCGGGGCTTCGACTCTTTAGCTCCTCAGCACTTCGACGCTTCGACACTTTGGTGCTTCGACACTTCGGCATTTTAGGCTTAGGGAGTTTCAACTCTCAATCTAAAACTCTCGAGGTGATTTCTCCAAAGTCTACGATCCATCGTCACGTGTCCCTCCGGATCTGACGAATATGAATTACTTTAGGGCTTTACTCAGAACTCACAGATCTATGCCACGTCTCTACTGAAATCTAACGAATCATTTTCACTTTGGGTGATCTGACACCTGAGATTTACTTCAGACAATTTAACGATTTAGATTCACTCTGGATGATCAGACGATTGATATTTACTTCGGATTTCCGGATCTCCAGGCTTTGGAAATATCAAGTCTCAAACTTGCCTCCTCCTGAACTCACGGTATCTGAAGAATCACATTCACTTGGGAGATCCGACGCTTGAGTTTTACTTCGGATGGTTTGATGATTCATATTCACTATGGCTGATCAGATGATTAAGATTTTACTTCGGATTTCCAGCTCTCCGAGCTTTGAAAATCTCAGGTCTCAAACCTTGGTAAGTTCTCTCTCTTGCATGTGCGAAGTGATAAGGCTCGTGAACCTTGCTCTGATCATATGGTTGTTGATCCTTCACATTGTGATCCAATGACCAATGTCACTCCTCCTCCTAAGATTATGAGTTTCTTTGACTTAGAATATTTTCTAAGTGCTTGAAGGATTCGACCTTTGCACCTCCTACGGGCTCATCTTCTGGATTTCTTCTGCGCTCCTGAAAGCGCTATCTCTTATAAGCTTGATCTCCTTGAATATTTTCTATCCCATACGCTCCTTGCATTTTAGGGATCACATCAAACTCAGATCGAAGGTCAACCAAGATCGATGGTTGACAGAAATTGCGGGGCCCCAACATGCATGCTCTTTACCATAGAGTTCGACCTCCGCAATCTGGAAAGTGCTTGCTCGATTCTAGTCTAACTGGGATCGTTGATCTTCCAACCCATTGAGATCAATGGAAAGGGTGAATTGTGGGCTGCGAACTAGTGCATCCAGTATTTTCACCTTCGTGTTCCATAGTGATTCCCCACCCTCGATCTCTATTCATAGATCATTGATTCATAGCAATTGTGGGGTTCAACTTGACTATCGTGAAATTTGATATCTCAGAGCCTCGAGCTCCAAGGTTCCTAGGCCCAGGTTACATGGATCTTCATATAACTCTTGGGATATGATCCCCTCTCTTAGTCGGGTTTTTGGTTAAGGGAATATGCACTAGTTCAGAGTCTCCTAGACTACTGGTCTGAAGGGAACACCTTCCCAACTCGCAGAGCTTTAAGCTCTGAATCAAGGTAAAGTAACTTGTGAGGTTACCAAATGGTAGATATGCCTGGAGGCTTTCTTTGACTCCGGAATGGTGATGTAAATTCCTGGGGAAAGTGCCTTCGAGTGATTAAAATGGGGCGTATGGAAAATCAAACTAAAATATAGGTTCTCAAGGGAATGAATGCATACTCATAACTTAATCATTTAATATAGAGAAATAACCCTTCATAGAAATGTAAATACTTGCATGCATCCATTATTTACAATTCAAAGAATAAGGCAAGAAAACACTTATAATAACCATAGAGCATGATGAGACTACTGAAAGGGGTGCTTGTTTCCACCCAACCATAGGCGCAGTCACTCCTAATGGATTTATCACTGGCCACCCCAAGCTTAAGCCACTATGCTTTGAGATTCAATCTCTTACTTCCATCTCAATGGAAGTTAGGGATGAAGGTTACTCTCCTTCTCTAAATAAAGAAATAGATAAGGATGAAGGTTACTCTCCTTCTCCTGGATCAATCTCTATTTTCTATGATCAGAACTCAATTTTTCTCTTTCAGTCCTTCCTTGGACCTGAGAGTTTCTGCTCTCATCTCTGCAGTTTTTGCGAGTCCTCCTCTTCCCACCACACTTCCTTCCTTGCCTTCCTCAGCAAGATTGCATGTGGGTTGAATTTCTAGTCCTTGGTTAGGTCTGGAAGCCTTACAGATGGGCGATCTGCCCCATCCCCTCATTAACTCTTGAGGAGGTCTTCCCACCTACCAGTTCAACTGTAATTCATTCCTGGGTCAGAGGGTTGTTTTGATCTAAGAAATTAACTCCAACATGGTACTGGTTCAATGGAGGTTAATGCAACCATTCTGAGTCCCCTCCACCACCTTTCATAGCATTTGTGGTTTTCTCTTAGCACATCCCCTCTTTCAATAGTCATGTAGCACATAACCATTTTCTATTAAAATAACAATATTTACATTCATTGACCTTTTGTAAAAAGGTCCATCAAATCAAACATTCACACTTTTAGGCTTTCCATAGCTCCTTGGCCAATATAGTTATATTTACAAACTGGGGGAAATGGGGTTTTACAATGAGATGTATATGATGAAACAAGGGACATAAGTGTTGGATACCAGAAACCTGGGACCCGGTGATCGAATAATTGGCTAAATATTGAAAGGGACCATAGTCGGTCGAGCTCATGGTGTGCAGATATAGATAAAGAGTTGCCAATTTGTGAATCCATGACGCCATGATCATATAGATGCGACTAAATATAGAAGCACAAAGGGATAATAGAGGGGGGGGGGGGGGGGGG
>JASDQU010435985.1:32302-45105 GCA_032191745.1 Picea mariana
GAAGAGGAAAAATTAGGAGTTTTTTATACATTCTTGCAGAAAAATTGTATATTGTGGCACTCTGGGAACTGTTTGCAACTTGTGGAAGATTCGAAACACAATTTTGAGGCTGTCAATCCGGGAACCTGCAATCGAAAAAGTGTCCAAGTATGGAATAAGAAAATGCTAGTCGGGACTTGTTTTTGCTAATATATTGAAATTTGTAATAGCTTTTCCATTACCTGGAAATATCTTCTTTGCATGTTTCTGGACAATTTTTATAGGGATGTTTGGTTCTTGAGACTTTTTATTATTAATGATGATCTTTATGGTTGTTGCATGATGTCATTTTAGTATTAAACCTTTGGTGTTTCATATTTGGAAAGAAGTACGAGGATGGGTAGAACAGGAAATAATGACTAGGAGTTGGGAGATTTTATAGAGCATGTACGAATCCCACATTTCATACTTAGCCACTTTTTGGATCACGGGTTCTCAGGCTGGCGGGCTGAAAATTGGGCCTCTATTGTTCTGTTCCCTACAAATAACAACCAGAATTCCATGATATACAAATTGACAAGTGGAATTGCGGGCTGGATAGCTCAACATTTCACTTCTATTTTTTCATGTCCTCCAAACAACACTCAGAGTTCCACGATACACATATTGACAGATGAACTCCAGGGCTGGCGGGCTCAAGATTGCAATTGTTTATGGATGGTTATCCCTATCAACTATATAACATTATCTAAAAGAATTATTTTCAATACTAAATTATTAATATTAAATATTGATATTGTACAATTTATTTAGAATTTTTTTTTGTACAATATGAAATGGGGAACCGTTTGGTTGGGTTGGTGATATAAAAGTAAGTGAAATATGAAGACATGAATCCGCCAATTTTCGCAGCTAGAAATTTTCCAAAAAATGAGTAATACATACTAAATATGTACTTTTATAAAGTATGGAAATGAGATTTTATAGAGAATGTATGGATCTTGTATTCCATACTTAGCCACTTTTTGGATCACAGGTTCTCTATTGTTCCGTGTCCTACAAATAGCACTTAGAGTTCCACGATATAAAAATTGATAGGATGACTTGCGGGTTGGATGGATTAACATTGCACTTCTATTGTTTCATGTCCTCCAAACAACACTTGGAGTTCCATGATATACAAATTGACAGACAGAATCTAGGGCTATCAACTATTGTGTGTTTAGTTGTCACTAGTAAGAGCATAGTTAATGTATATTAGGAAGGACACGAAGTTAGTGGGGATGGAAGGCAACGAAAGATACTTTGAGTGAAGTTAATGTATACGAGGATCTCGCGGTGGAATTTTGGATCATGGAAGTTTTGAGTGCAATATGTATATCATGAAACAATAAGCAGTCGAGTTCGTAAGTGCCAACCCGACAACCGCAACCATAAAATTGGCTAAGTATGGAAAGGAACAACGGTCGGTCGGATTCTTCATGTGAGGATATAGATGGAGATGAAGATATATCAGCCTACCAACCCTGGAACTAGATATCATAGAAAGACAACCAAGTATATACCCAGAAAGAGATAATGGATAGGAAGAAGAAAAGGCGAGTTCATATGTGCCAACCCGACAACCGCAGACATAAAATTTACTAAGTATGGAAAGGAGCAACGGTCGGTCGGATTCGTCATGTGAGGATATATATGGAGATGAAGATATGTCATCTTGCCAACCATATAACCCGTGATCATAGAAAGGCAATTGAGTATATAGCCAGAAAGCGATAATGGATGGGAAGAAGAAAAGGGGAAAAGGACTAAGTATCTGACAACATAAAATCCATTTTTTGTTTATTAATGCCAATGTTTCGAACCCCTGTTGGGTTCTCACTAGTAAAAGAATAAATTGCAGATCACAGAAGTTCTTTGGATGCAATATGTATATGATGGAACATGGGACATAGGTGTTGGATACTGTGAACCTGGGACCTGGTGGCCAGATAATTGGCCAAGAGAAAGTTTTGATATTTATTTCAATAGTATTCATATTAATATATATTAATAAATCATTTCTGTTTCAAATGAAAATCATCTCCCAATTTCTAGGATGTTGTTCGGTTCGCAAACCACATAAGTTTTGAGTGCAATATGTATATAATGGAACAAGAACCAATAGAGTTCGAAAGCGCCAACCCGACAACCACGTCCATAAAATTGGCTAAGTATGGAAAGGAACAATGGTCGGTCGGATTCGGCTTGTGAGGATATATATAGAGATGAAGATATGTCAGCCTGCCAACCCTGGAACCTGCTATCATAGAAAGGTGCCTAAGTATGTAACTAGAAAGTGACCATAGACAGGAAGAAGAAAAGGGGAAAAGGGATAAGTATCTCACAGAAGAGAATCTATTGTTCCTTTATTAATGCCAATATTTTCGAACCCCTGGTGAGTTCTCAGTAGTTAAAGCATAAATTGCATATCGCAAAATTTCTTTGGCTACAAGATGTATATGATGGAATAGGGGACATAGGTGTTGGATACCGCAAACTTGAGACCCGGTGGCTAGATAATTGGCTAATTTTTGGCCAAGAGAAACTTTTTATATCTATTCCAATAATACTCAAATTAGTATATATGCACAGATATTATCAAATATAAGAAGCTGCAATATATCTAATATATTGAACAAGAACATGGTGTCAACACTTGAGTTGCCTTGTTGTAATAGTCATTAATTCATTCTATTTACGTAAGTATAGGGCCCCCGCCAGATAAGTATGTCCTATGAAAAATTATTCTTCCATGTAAAATGTAAGGAACGAACAGAGTATCATTTATTTAAATTGAAGTACTCGGATGCAGAAAGAAAAGCTTGTCATCCATGTTTAACGACATAGAAAAAATGTACAAAATAAAATGAAAAGAAATATTAGAGATTGGAAAACACCATACAAAAATAAAAACACAAATACTCCAAGATGGGTTACAAAATACAGTAGAGATTATTTTCCACAATGACTGTGATTTGGCCTGCTGCTGAACAATAAAAATATGTAAAATAATGAAGCTTGTTGACAGTCTTCTTGACAATCAAATGCTTGATTCGTAAAAAACAACGAGTTGAATATCAATTTCGAGTCTTGGACTTAATTGGTGCAACCAACTAGATCTATCCCAATTTTTTGAATAGATTGTCTCTTCTAGATATGGCCTGCTTGCATTGGCTGGTTATTCAACATTCCATTCTTTGTTAAGTATTAATTTCCTTGTGCCTTCAAAAAATTGGGGTTTAAGGTGCCTTCCTTGTAATGTTCCTGGCCATTGACATCCGAGACAACTTAGAAATGCGATTCAGGCCCAATTCAAATTCGAGGGAGTCATTTTATGTGACGTCAGTTATGGGAGAAACAAATCCTGTTAGGCAACAAAAGCCGAGACATGAAAATAATTCAAGTATGTTGTGATTGCTGTCCTCCCTATATTTGATCATCTGTTTGGTTGAAAATCCTGCTTGAAGATTTGTATGTTGAACGTCTTTGTTTTATTACATTAAATTGGAAAGAATGTCCAAGCTAGCTGCAAAATGTTGTTCTGTTGAAGTACATGAATTATTCGGGTAGCACAGGTCTGTCAAGTATATCAAATGTTGTAGATCACATCAAAATATATCTTTCTTCATAGGGGTGGCATACATGGAGGCCGACAGAAAGGTATGGAATGTTCATAACTGATTCCAAATATTACTCCATGCCCAAATACACTCAGCAGAAAATTATAAAACTGGATACCAACCAATGTGAGAAACTGTATGTGCGTTTGAATCAATATTCTGAAATTACAGAACATTTTATGCGAAAGTTGTAACAGAATTGAAAGACAACCTATTTCTATGTCAAATAGTGTTGAGCGACCTCTAGATTCAACAAGAGATTCAACATACAATCAACTTTCGATCCAGGTAGTTTCACCTTCAGGCATCCACATAGGCGGTGACCCCAAACTCCAGATAGCTTCGGCCTCGGGCATTGACATTGGCAGTGGAAATGGGAATAGTGATACTGACTGCACTGCGACAATGCAGTGAACAAGAAGGGTTGTCATTGTCAAAGTACTTAAACTGAAGGATTTCCAGACTTGCAAAGAACATCGACCTTAGTGTTTCTTTCTCACGAAATCAACAATTTCGGTTTGATTCCATAAATATTTGGACATTGGGTTCCGTGTGCGATAATGACCTTGACATTAGGCACATGCCAGAAATCTATTATTTGAGATTGTAGTGTTAATGCATTTTCCATAGTGGACGACGACTCAATTGCATTAGCACAAACAATATTAATTTTGTGATTACTTAACATCCTTGAAGGACGTGAACCCCAAACAATGCCTAAAACTTTTCAAACAGGTGTCTGTTAAAAAAAAAACATTTTTCTATATTTTAGAAAACATAAACTGTATGGTTTGCTTTTTTTTTTTTTTTATCAAATATCACATAAACTGCAACAGAAGAAATGCATTTTCCCATCCAATGTAAGGGAAACAGTAGGAAGATTGACATTAGGTTGAAACATATATGGAAACAGGCCACTACATTATGGTATCTTCTAAAGAATGAAATAAGATGATTACATGAAGGTGGTAGTAAAAGGTGATTTTCAGAAACCAAATCATTACCTGAACACGTGAAACCTCTTGTAGGAGGTGGTAGTATAAAGTAATCCTCAGAAAATGTTGCAAAGTCCATAATCTAGTTATATGCGTAGGAGTAGTAAAATTAAAAATGTGCAATAGCAATGGACAGTTGATTGTATGTGGAGTTTGTAACTACATCCAGAGCACAGTGAACAAACTTTGACAAAGAAAATGGCTTTTTGCAAGTCTGTTACCACACCCAAAAGTAGCTCAACAAAATTTGAAATATAAACTTTTGTAATTTTAGTATGTCATTTTATCCACCCATACAGTTTCTCTTACCGAATTCTGGGTACATTCGTGAATGGAGTAATATTTTGCATCATTTATGAATATCACAGACCATTTTGCAAGCCATGGTAAGTGAGACTCCTCTAACGAAGACAAATTATTGTGTGCTCTGCAGAAGTTGACACACTTTCCAAATCTGTGTTGTTGGAAGAAACTATATACTTCAATGAAGAAGCATTTTGCACGTCTCCTGAAAATCCCTTCCAACTCCCAGCAAGAAAACAAAGAAGATCCACAAAGCAATCTCCAGGCAGTCTTTTCAACCAACCAAAGCATCGAATACAGGGAGAACACCAACCATAAGATATTGTTCCCCCCCCCCTATCTGAGTTTCTGTTGGATAACAGGTTTTTTTCTGGATAATTTTAGTATGTCATTTTATCCACCCATACAGTTTCTCTTACCGAATTCTGGGTACATTCACGAATGGAGTAATATTTTTCATCATTTACGAATATCACAGACCATTTTTCAAGCCACGGTAAGTGCAACTCCTCTAACAAAGACAAATTATTGTGTGCTCTGCAGAAGTCGACACACTTTCCAAATATATGTTGTTGGAAGAAACTATATACTTCAATGAAGAAGCATTTTGCACATCTCCTGAAAATCCCTTCCAACTCCCAGCAAGAAATCAAATAATATCCACAAAGAAATCTCCAGGCAGGCTTTTCAACCAACCAAAGCATCGAATATAGGGAGAACACCAACCAGAAGATATTGTCCCCCCCGGGTCTGAGTTTCTGTTGGATAACAGGTTTTTTTCTTTTGGCTAAAATCTCACATCACATAAAACCAATCTCTCTTCTTTCATTTGGGCCTCAATGGCATCTCTAAGTTGTCTTACATGTCCATGACCATGAACATTAGAACAAAGGCACCCTAAATCCCAACTCTTTGATCATAGAGAGAAATGGAAATAAGTATTTAAAAATAATGTTGGAGGATGACAGTATGATATTCTGTAGATTTTGGTTTAATTCATCTTAATGAAAGATTTCCTTGATCTTTTCTCTTGATAATGCCAATATTTTCGAATATGTGCGCTGAATAGTGACCAATAACACATAATAACATTCCCATATCTGAGCAGATTCTCAAATCTGACAACATCTAACATATGGACAATATTAAAGAGGGACATGACGTCAAGGCCTCTGTGGATGCCCTGTTCGTGGATGGAAGTGAGGTAGCGCAGTATTTCACTCTTACTATGATGAAGAATTTAAAAAACTGAAAGAGCCAATATTTTTTTTTTGCAAATTCAAATCGCAGGCAAAAACAATTATGAGATCCCATATTATTCGCCTGTCTATGCATTTTAATGGGAGATGTCATTGAAATCTCCCCTTATTAAAGCCAATATTTTCGAACCTGTATGGTCAGTTGTCACTTTTGAAAGCATAATTAATGTCCATTGGGAAGGGTGGAAGGTAGTGTGGAATGTCACAGTTCCAATCACAGTTGCAGAACCCCAAACATGAAAAATGCAACAAGATGAACGTGAAAAGAAGAATAACAACAACAGGAAAACAAGAAATCGGTGGAGATGCAAGAAGAAAGCATGAACCAGTGAAACGAAAATGTCACTGAAGTACAAGATAGCCCAAATTGACTACAGAGAACATTGCAAGTAAAAAAAAATGAGAAAAAATGAAATGTTGTAGCAAGCATGAACCAGTGAACCATCAATGTCATTGAAGTACAATATTGCCCAAATTGATTGCATAGAGCATTGCATATAAAAAAAATGGAAGAAAATTTATTGTAACAAGCTTGCTAAGTAAACATTTAACGTTGAGAAGCTTGTTAGGTAAACATTTAAGTCTGTCAGAAATGCTATGTGAACATTTTAGAAAGAATGTAGTGTGGCAGATCTCTTACGTACCAATTTTTTTTTATTATAAAATAAAATTAGTAACAATAGTTCGAACAGTAGAGAGTGTATTCGAAGGAAAAACTTTGGATATGCTAGAATATCAAACATTGGGATAAATTTAGCTAGAAGAAAATACTAAGAAAAGCATTCGAACTAATGCTAGCATTAATCCACCTTCAAGTAATGCATAAGAAAAATATATGATTCAAAAAGACTGTATACGATCAAAAAGTTTGGATATGATAACATATAAAACAATGGGAATAGAGAAGCCATAAATAAGACCTCCAATTTGTTATCCAATCAGATCATTACATATATGGTACTTTTTATTATATAAAAATCTATGTTTTTAGTTCCCTAGCTCCAACAATAGATATTATGCAAATATTTGTGGTCAAAAGACAAACTAATATGAAGTCAACAAATTNATTTATTGCATAAAGTTAACCTTGATATTCATTTGCAACCATGCGATTGGATAAGTAATTAACTCTTTGAATTAAAATATGTGGCATATTGGTTTCATCTTTCCATAGAATTTCCTTAGTACATGGAGCTTGATATTTATTTCCCGTTAAATATATATGTTTGAAACAACATCTTATAATGTAGGATGGATAGTAGTTCTAGCAATACCAAACTTCAATCATTTGGAGTTGTTGGCTAGCCTTTCATGGATACCTTGAAATTCCCAAACTTGACCTCGTTATTTTAGGTTTGGATAATTTCTATTTCCAATCAAGGCAATCTTCATCCCTTTCCTTCACAACTTGTTAAATTATCCCTATCTCCTTTTTCACAACATAGTGAAATCCAGCCTAGTAATGAGGAACCATCCAAGGCGAAGAAGAGTGTGTCTAGGAAATGTCTGAATAGAAACCAAGGGAATGTGGGAAGTTCTACTAATGTTGGGGGAAACCAAGGTCAAGCACAACCTAAACATTAAAGGAATCAAATGAAACATCCTTATAGTGTTATTTGTGGATAAGATAATTTTGTTTACCTATGACTTGGTATTGAATGATCCCAAAGATTCATGGTGTTTTGCCTAATTAGATGGCCCCACAAGAGTTTCACTAATTTCTACAACCCTCCCCTTTTCATGAACCCATTTCATCTAATGTCTTGGTTTAGCTTGCTTTGAATTCCTTGATTTTTGAACTCTTGAGTAACCATCCATTCACGTTGTTTAGTTAGACAAGCCTTTTGCACAAATGAATTGTATGGACAACACCACCATTTATGCAATTTCTCATGAGCCTTTGAATCCTTTGAATGTCTTAGGATTAGAGATTGACATACATTGGGGTAACAATGCGAATTTATCCCCCCTTGTTTGAATGTGATCCTACGTCTTTGACCATGATATTGCAAGATGATGGAGATTTCTTAGAGGCTACAACTTATTTTAATAGTAATTGAGATGATCTTCACCTTGGTTCTCCTCAATGACATTCTTAATGGAAATGACCACTCTATATATGGGCCCATAAACTCGATTCCTCTTAGTGATATTTATTTATTTGATTCCTCCCTAAAGAAAATTTTCAATTCAAGTGGATATACCCCAACTCAATTTTTATAATAGAGACTATTAATGTTTCCTTAGAATAGGATGTTTCTGACTAATTTAAAGTTGAGAATGATAACATGAAATCTATAGCTCATATAAATCTACCATGATTTTCAAGTGGTTGTTTCATGGGTATGTGAATTTAAACTAGATATTTGTGTATCTTAAGATAATTTTCTTGGCCATTGTTGGTGTTGGAACACTTTCAAATTTATAAGACCAAAAATTTATCCTATCCTTTCACTTTAACTTAGAATCCGATTTCCCAAAGATAAATCTTTATGCTTTTAAGCCTTAAAGCATGCACAAGGTCCGCTGTCATTTGAATTCTCCCATCGATCGAACAGTCCCTTTTTCCCGAAAATTTTGGAGCCGCCTAAATGTTAAGAAGGTCAAGAATCTAGAGACTGCTTCAGAGTTTCTAGCTTCAGAGTTTCTCTCTTTGGGCATTTCACCATGCAACAAATCCAAAGTCCCAATAACCAAAAAGTGTACAAAGGGTCTTAGTCATTGTACATGTATACCTCCCTAAGCTCTGACACATCATTACGAGTAATGGCTTGTTGAAATGGTAATGAAGCTAATTTTGCCAACACGCGAAACGATAAATACCTAAATTCTAAGCTTCAATTAAAAATCAAATAGTAATTTCATGCTTTCGGAGTTTGGTCATTTTCCATATATCATATTCTAAGTTTACAAAACTCGAACTCCTGAAATGCCTTAAGCGTTAAGCATAGTTAATTAAAGATTAAAGACAATTAGAAAATAATTAATCCCTGCATGATTTTGAGTTTTGGAAATCATATATTGAGCTATTATCGAATATCCTGAGGGCGGAAATATCGAAAAGAATTAAGGTTAAACGTGATTAGTTAATGGGATAAACACTATTATCTCATGTTAATTTTTTTTCCTTAAATCGTAGTTTGGGTAAATTCAAATATTATTCATGAAATATCCCGATCGCGAACCACCAACCATTTAATGGCATTAATAATCAATCTACGACAATGATTTCAAATAAGATCTCGGACCACCGCCTAAATCTTTTCATTAAGGAAAGTGAATACATTGTCAGTAAAGGTAGACACAAATTGATGCACTGAAGGTGAAAAAGATATTGAATTCTGAATTCCATTTGTGTTTTCACAGAGCAAGATTTAGCAAGATAAGAAGTTTGCGCATTTCCTGTAACAGGTAATAGAGTTTTGTGGTCGCGATTTTTGGCATGTTTACAAAAAGAATGTGCTTTTTATTGATGGAAAGAACAACAATGATGATGGAATGTTTTCAGGAAAGAACAATAGCAACGATGGCATGATTATAGGTAGAAAGTGCAAAGTGGGCACCAAAAGTCTTTTGGGAAGATGCAGAAGAGCAAGCCCAAGAAGCTCAGAAGAGATAGTGCATAGTTGCACGTAGAGTGCAAGTGTGTTTCAGGGACAAGGTTAAGTTCATTGGCAAATATCAAGAGAGATAGCATCCTAATATGCACAGATGAGATCCCATACATCAAGGCTCATAAAAGAATCAAAGGTCGTGGCCTTTGACACTTAGATATTTGAGAAAGCCAAAGCTCAGGAGGAGGAGTGACAGTGACTGTTGGATCGAGCACTGTGAATGATTTGGGTCATCAGATTAGAGTTTAGATAGGAGAAGCAAGAATTCGTGAAGTCCAAGTTCATGATTTCATCATAGCCATTGGATCTAGAGGACACATGGTGAGAGATCAACATTTCGTAGACTCACGAACTGGAAAAGTCAAAAGCAGAGTTGTAGGAACTCATGAAGTTTGAGTTCGCAAAGAGGAGATCTTGACCGTTGGATTGAGGACTAATCTGGGCCATCATATCCAAGAGAAGAACATGTGCCACGTGGGGAGATCCATGTTAGAAAGGACAAGTGGTAGACCACGTTAGACAAGAACTCACAAAGTCCTAAAGTGTAAAGAAGTGATCTCGACCGTTGAGTCACGAGAAATATCAGACCATTAATTTGAGGTAACTGAGGTTGTGAGTTTGGGACTTGGAAGAAGGTAGGTTCTCTAAGATTTGACATACCGAGTCATGAAATATTCAAATGCAGAAGGTGATCATGACTGTTGAATCACTGGAAATCTCAGACCGTTGATCTGAGGTGGTTGAAGTCAAGAGTTCAGGAATCAGAAGAAGGGAGGTGCTCTAACCTTTGACATCAAGAGTCATGAAGTCTTGAAGCGCTTGAATTCTTGGCATGTGTTCATAGCCATGGTCACATCGACAAAGGAGCTAGCATGTTGCTAAGCTCTAGATTGGATTTTCGCGAGTTGGGAAAATCGGGGTGACTCGCAGTCGATCACTCGAAACGCAAAATCGTGAAACGAATGATGGTTAGGTGTAAGGTCACCACCGATGGTCATGTGAAAGGAAGGGGAATAGCCAGAAAATCTAGCTCCCACTGTGTAGATTTCTTAGAAAGGCAAAAGGCGCCAAAGGGATGAGCAAGTGGAGTTTTTATTAGTAACTGCTAGAACAGAGTGATTGCATATGACAAAGAATTCAAAGAATCTTCAGGGTGATCGCCAGAGGAGTTGAAGATTCGTGAGGTAACTACCAATGGTATGAAGATGAATCATAGAGACAATTGACAAATGGAAAAGTATCGAAGACTGTAACTACTAGAGAAGCCAAAGAATCCCAACATAATGACCATTCATGATGAATAGACTGTGTATAACCACAGAGAATACGAAGAGTTTCCAGGATGATATGGCAGAGGACTTTGCATGAGAAAGACATGCAAAACAAAGAATAGTGTGTTTTTCTCCGATATCTAGTCATGTGGGTAGAAGGAGACTGTGAGCTCAATTTGAAGTTGAGTTGAGAGGTGAAACAAATGGCATGCAGAGGTAGCATAGAGGATAAAAACAGAAGAGAAGTTGAATAGAAGAAGAGGTTGCGCAAGAAGAAAAAGAGCAGAGTACAGAAATACTGCAGAGCATAAAACACAGTAGAATAGAAAGCGCAAGGGGATGCAAGCAAGAAGACATTGATGTAGGTAGAGCAGAGTAGTGTAGCAGAACAATGACGTGACCGGTAAGCCATTGAGAAATCATGTATCAATGTAATAACTTTCAGCAAGAAAATATTTATATCTTAGGGTGGTAGGGTGGTGCTAGGGAGGAAATTCGTCCTCAGAGTTTCAAGTGGGTGAATGAACACAGAGAGTTGTATCTTCCATTTGGTTGCAGCCAGAAAAACCAGGGTGGCAGGGTGGTGCAAGGGAGAACTATTGTTCTCTATTAGACAGGTTGGTGCCTGTGTGACTGGAAGTTGGTGCTTCCATCCAACTTCAGGGTGATCACCATAGGAGCTAAAGATTCGTGAGGTAACTGCCAATGGTATAAAGATTAATCATAGAGACAATTGACAGATGGAAAAGTATAGAAGACTGTAACTACCAGAGAAGCAAAAGAATCCCAACAAAATGACCGTTCATGATGAACAGACTGGGTATAACTGCAGAGAATACAAAGAGTTGCTAGGATGATCTGGCAGAGGACTTGGCATGAGAAAGACATGCAGAAAAAAGAATAGTGTGTTTTTCTCTGATAGCTAGTCATGTGGGTAGAAGGAGACTGTGAGCTCAATCTGAAGTTGAGTTGAGAGGTGTATAAAATGACATGTAGAGGTAGTATAGAGCATAAAAATAGAAGACAAGTTGAATAGAAGAGGAGTTTGTGCAAGAAGAAAAAGAGAAGAGTATAGAAACACTATAGAGCATAAAACGCAGTAGAACAGAAAGAGAAAGGGGATGCAAGCAGGAAGACATTGATGCAGGCAGAGCAGAGCAGTGTAGCAGAACAATGATGTGACTGGTAAGCCATTGATAAATCATGTATCAGTGTAATAACTTTCAACAAGAAAATATTTATATCTAAGGGTGGTAGGGTGGTTCTAGGGAGGACATTCATCCTCAGAGTTACAAGTGGGTTCTTGAACACAGAGAGTTGTATATTCCATTTGGTTGCAGCCAGAAAAACCAGGGTGGCAGGGTGGTGCAAGGGAGAACTATTGTTCTCTATTAGACAGGTTGGTTCCTGTGTGACTGGAAGTTGGTGCTTCCATCCAGTTGGTGCTCTAACACTCAGGGAGATGGTGCTTCCTTCTAGTGGGTGCTAGAGAAACCACAGAGTTGGCGCTCTCAACAAGTTGCAGCTTGTAAAACAGAGGTGGTAGCCTCAAAATGAGTTGGTTCTCATAGTATGATAATGTATAGAAAATAAAGACTACTTATCATATCAAGAAGAAGATTTTTTCACCCTTTATGGGTTTCCTCAGGAATATCTGTCTCTATGTGCTTCATGTGTGTGATTGATGTTTAATACCCTATTTCTTACTTCCCTACATTAT
>JASDQU010435985.1:45298-57497 GCA_032191745.1 Picea mariana
AATAAGCCCCCCTTGTTCAATGGAACCAACTTTTCCTTCTAAAAAGTTAGGATGAGAACCTACATAATGGCTTTAGGTGTAGATGTCTGGGATGTGGTAGAGACTAGTTATGTAAATCTAGTTGTACTAGCTTCTAAGGATGCTAAGTTAGAATTCAGCTTCAACGGTAAGGCTGTGAATTCTATTCTGAGTGGGATCACAAAAGTAGGATTTGTAAAAGTTATGCACTTAGAATCTGCCAAAGATATGTGGGACAAACTCATTAGTAGCTATGAAGGTAGTGAGAAGGTAAAGGATGTCAAGCTTCAAACCTACAGATTAAAGTTTGAACACCTAAATATGAAAGAGGATGAAACTATTGGGAAGTACTTTTTGAGAGTTGAATAACTAGTAAAAGTAATGAAAGGACTTGGTGAAAAAATTGAGGAAGCTTCGTTAGTTCAGAAAATATTGAGATCTCTGCTAGATAGGTTCAACCCAAAGGTATCTGCTATAGAATAACTTAATGATATAAAATATCTTCCTTTTGATAAACTTTTAGGAATGTTGACTTCATATGAAATGATGATAGGTAAATATGAATCCACCTCTAGAGAAGCATCATTTAAAGAAGATAAGAATGAGGATTCTGAGCTTGATGAAATTGAAGCAAAATTTGTGAGAAGACTAAAGAAAGGATCAGGAAAGTACCAAGGCAAGTTGCCCTTCAAATGTTTTAACTGTGGAAAGATAGGTCACTTTACATCCAAATGTCCAAGAGATTTGGTAAAAAGAAAATCTTTTGTGTAAACAGTGATGACTCTTTAGGAGACATAGTTAGTGATTCTGATTGTGAAGATAAGGTTAATGACTTTATGCTTATGGCCAAAGAGGATGATTTTAGGGGATAAATTTCGCTCATGGGCTAATTTTCCATGTTTTTTCCCAAAAAATGATTCACTATTCTAAAAATGATTCGCCCAAATTCTATAGGACAATATTATTTTACCTCAAAAATGGTCAAAAATTATACAAACTATGTAAAATCCTTAGAAATTTGAACATTTTTACAAAAATATCGTCAAACATTTATAGATGGCATATGAAGGATTAGTAAGATTCGCTAAGGTTTCTACATTTTAAAATAAATTTCTATCCTTAAAATCATCCCTGAGTCATTGATAATAAAGGCATAGGAAGTGATGTTAATGATGAAGAAGTTGTGGTTGACTTGGAAGGAGAACCGATCAGTGCTTTAGAAGAGATTGACAGACTCAGACTTAAGAAGAGAAAACAAAAATAGTTGTTGATGCAGTTTGAAAAGAATGGTAAAGAACCAAGTGAATATTTTGTTTTGTTAAAAGTAGAATTAGAAGAAGCAAAGAAAATAGAGGACATTCTGAAACAACAGTTATCAAATAAGAAGGAAAGATGTGAAGCCTCGGAAGAAGAGGTAGTAAAAACCAAAAAATAGATGGAGAAGTTTAAAACATTGTATCTCCAAAATATTCCAAGCATTAAATCCTTAGAAGGATTAGCCACCATTCTGAATCAACAAAGGAATCCAAATTTGAAAACTATTTTGGGTTATGAAGAAGGATCAAGTAGTGGTTAGCCAAGCAACAAAAAATCCATCAAGTTTATCAAATCTACATTCATTGAAAACAACAAATATGGAGAAACAAAGGAAGATAATCAGCCGCCAAGGAAGAGTGAAAGAAAAAGTACCAGAACTAAATCTGTAGAACAAAGAAATAATACACCCTCTTCTCAAAGAAATCATCAACATGGAAGAAATCGACCTGATCAAATAAGACAACCATTTTCTAGGTACAAAGGATTTTTCTATGGATATTGTTTTTTTTGTTCTAACTTTGGTCACAAAGTTGTAAACTATCCTTTAAGATTTAGATATGAGCAATCAAGACACTCAAGGAATAGATATCTGTCGCAACAAAGAATGAGACAGCCAAGTAACAAAAAACCACAAACTGCAAATCATGTAATGGTTGGGAAAATGACACAGGTTAAGCATAACAATCATTATGATCGTTTATTCAATGAACCTGAATGTTACTCCTGCCATAATTATGGACATAAAGATGCATATTGTTGCTTAAGGAACTATGAGCCATATTTGAATCCCTCTGCAGAAAATGTCAAGGTTTGGAAGAAGAAATAAAATGACAAGTGTGGATTAGTGTTGTCAGCTCAAAGACAAAATAACCCTTGGTATATTGACAGTGGATGCTCCAAACATATGACGGGAGACACAAGTAAGTTTATGTCTCTAAGTGAAAGAAAATCAGGAAATGTAACCTTTGAAAATGATGCTCCAGGTAAAAATCAAGGGTAAAGGGATGGTAATTTGAGTAATGGTAAAGGAAAAGCCCAGGATGTTCTGCTTGTATATGGGTTGAAACATAATTTGCTCTGTGTAAGTCAAATGTGGGATAGAGGATGTGAAGTGGTGTTCACTTCCAAAGATTGGAAGATAAAGTCTGTAAACTCAGGATAAGTGGTGGCTAAAGGCACAAGGACAAATAATAATGTATATGTGATGGAAGAAGATAGAGAAGAGTGTCATCTAAGAAGACATGATGAAACCTGGTTATGGCATAGGAGACTTGGACATCTAAACTTTGACCACTTAATCAAGCTAAAAAATCTTGAGGCAGTAAAAGATCTTCCAAGAATATCAAAGCCATAAGATTCTGTGTGTAAACCCTGCCAAGTAGGAAAGATAACTAGGACACAGTTTAATTCCAAGAGATCTACTTCAATAGAGAAGCCAGTCCAATTAGTTCATATGGATTGATGTGGACCATCAAGACAAGAATGCATAGGGAAGAAAAACTACTTCATGTTGATCATTGATGATTACTCCAGACTCACTTGGGTTGCTTTTCTCAAGGAAAAAGATGAAGCATTTGAGAAATTTAAAATATTTAAGGATTTAACTGAGAATCAAACATGCAATAGGTTAAAGGAAGTAAGATCAGACAGAGGAGGAGAATTTATGTCAAGTGATTTTAAGGAATTCCGTGCTAAACATGGGATCAAGAGAGAATACACAATCCCAAGAAATCCACAGCAAAATGGAGTAGTTGATAGTCAAAATAGAACATTTCAACAAATGGCTAGGTCAATGATGAATGAGAAGAACATCGGTCAAACCTGTTGGATAGAAGCAATACACATAGCAGTTCATGTTCTTAACAAATCCCACCTCAGACCACATAGTGACAAGACACCTTATGAACTGTGGTATGGAAGATCTGCTTCAATCAAACACTTCAAAGTCTTTGGGAGTAAGTGCTACATAAAGAATAATAATGAAAACCTTAGCAAGTATTATGACAGACCTGATGAAGGCATCTTCTTAGGATATTCTACCAATAGTAAAGGATATAGATTCTTTAATAAAATATTGCATAAATTAGTTGATTGCATTGATTTAAAGGTTGATGAAGGAGTCCCAGTAAGAGAGGTGTGCAATAATGAGTCCGCTACAGAGGACACAACTGAAGCTGAATATGAACATGTCCAAGAATTATAAAATGAAGACTCTGAGTCAGATGAAGATACAAATACTCAGATAGACTCAAATAAACAAACAACATCAAATCCTTCCTCCAGAATTACCCAAAATAATCATCCTGCAGGTCAGATAATTGGTGAGAAAGACAAAGTTGTACAAACCAGGAGAAGGATAATCAAAGACACCAAGAAATCAGATATAGCCTTCATATACATGGTGGAACCCAATAACTTTAATGAATCCAGTAAATACGTAAATTGGTTAAAATCAATGAATGAGGAACTGGACTAGATTGAAAATAATGACACTTGGGAACTTGTTCCTAGGCCAACATATAAAAATGTAATAAGATCAAAATGGGTCTGCAAAAATAAGATGAATGAGCAAGGAAATATTGTAATAAATAAGGCCAGATTGGTCTGCAAAGGATATGCTCAAATAGAAGGACTAGATTTTGATGAAACATTTGTGCCTATAGCAAGATTAATAGAAGGACTAGATTTTGATGAAACATTTGTGCCTATAGCAAGATTAGAAGCTATTAGATTTTTTCTTGCCTACGCTTGTCATAAACAATTTAAAGTCTATCAAATGGATTTCAAGTCAACTTTTCTAAATGGATATTTAAAAGAAGAAGTCTATATGGAAGAACTAGAGGGTTTCCAACTATCAGATAACCCTGACTTTGTCTACAAGCTGAAGAAAGCCTTATATGAGTTGAAACAAGGTCCTCGTGCCTGGTACTATAGACTGGATACATAGCTTCAAGAGAAAGGGTTCAAGAGAGGAACAATTGACAACAATATATATATATATATATATAAACATAGGGTAATTATTTGCTCATTGTGTTGGTCTATGTATATGACATCATCTTCGGTAGTAATAATGCTTCACTAGTACAATGGTTTTCTTCTGCCATGCAATCTGAATTTGAAATGTCTATGATAGGAGAACTGTCATTTTTTCTTGGTCTGCAAATTGCTCAGAGGTTTACAAGAATATTTATTTCTCAGAAAAAATATCTAAGAGAAATGTTTAAAAGATTTAAAATGGAAGATTCTAAACCTATGAGCACACCTAAGTTAAGCAAGGATGATGACTCACCTAATGTTAGGCAGTCTATCGTAGATCACAACATCCCATCTAGACATAATGCATGTTGTTGGAACGGTAGGAAGGTATCAGTCTGCACCTAAACAAAGTCATTTGTTAGTTGTCAACATAATATTCAGATACTTGAAAGGAACAATGAACTATGGCCTATTGTGCCCTAGGAATCAAAATTTTCAACTATCAGTCTATTCAAATGTTGATTGGGCTAACTGCGTGGATGAAAGGAAAAGCACGAGTGGAGGTGCACTCCTCTTAGGAGATTACCTTGTAGCATGGTTGAGCAAGAAGCAAGGTTCCATTTCATTATCAACTACAAAAGATGAATACATTGCAACTGCCACTTGTTGTATCCAAGTATTGTGAATGATTAAGACACTTGCAGATTTGGAGGTAAAATATACTACATCGATCCCAATTCATTGTGATAATACCAGTGCAATTAGTGTGTCAAAGAATACTATCTTTCACTCCAAGACCAAGCATATACCCATCAAGTATCACTTCTTGAGGGAACAGGTAACCAAATTTGTGGTTTCTTTGCATTATATTCCATCCAAAGATCAGATTGTTGATATCTTCACTAAACCACTTGAAAACGCTCAGTTTGAGTATTTACGCGATAAGTTGGGCGTGACCCTGTTATCAAGTTAAAATATTCTATCTGCAAGAGTATGTGTTGGTTGAATATATGATACCTCCGAAAAGTACTGCAACAACTTAGGGGGAGAATGTTTTCTTTGACATTGATGTCAAAGGGGGAGAAAAGGTGTGGATGCTACAGTTGGAGGTCTAAGCAGAATAGTGCAGTCATTTAGGGTTGCCATCAATGCCAAAGGGGGAGATTGTTGGCATGTTTACAGGAAGAGTGTGTCTATCATTGATGGCAAGAACAGTAGCGACGATGGCATGTTTTCAGGCAAGAACAACAACAAAAACAATGGCATGATTATAGGTAGAAAGTGTCAGGTGGGCACCAGAAATCTTTTGGGAAGACACAAAAGAGAAAGCCTGAGAAGCTCAAAAGAGATAGTGCAGAGTTCCACATAGAGCGCAAGTGTGCGCTAGGGACGAGGTTAACTTCATTGCCAAATATCAGGTGAGATAGCATTCTAATATGCACAGATGAGATCCCATACATCAAGTATTATAGAAGGATCAAAGGTCATGGCCTTTAACACTTAGATATTTGAGAAATCCAAAGCTCAGGAGGAGGAGCGACAGTGACCGTTGGATCGAGAATTGTGAATGATCTGGGTCGTCAGATCAGAGTCCATATAGGAGAAGTGATAATTCATGAAGTCTGAGTTCACAAATTCATCACGTCCATCGGATCCAGAGGACACATGGTGAGAGATGCACATTTCATTGACTTGCGAACTGGAAAATTCAAAAGCAAAGTTGCAGGAACTCACGAAGTCCATGTTTGCGAAGAGGAGCTCTCCACCATTATATCAAGGACTAATCTGGGTTGTCATATCCAAGAGAAGAACATGTGCCATGTGGAGATATGTACGTCAGCAAGGAAATGTGGCAGAACACGTCAGCAAGACCATGTTAGCAAGGACCATGTCAAACAAGAACTCACGAAGTCCCGGAGTGCGAAGAAGTGATCTCGATTGTTGAGTCACAAGAAATCTTAGACTGTTGATCTGAGATGATTCAATTCATGAGTTCAGGACTTGGAAGAAGGTAGGTGATCTAAGATTCGATATCATGAGTTGAAAAATAACGAAATGCAGAAGGTGAACATGACAGTTGAGTCACGGGAAATCTAAGATCGTTGATCTGAGGTGATTGAAGTCAGGAGTTTGGGAATCGGAAGAAGGGAGGTGCTCTAACCTCGAACATCATGAGTCATGAAGTTGTAAAGAACTCAAACGATTGGCCTGTGGTCATAGCCATGGTCACATTGACGAAAGAGGTAGCATGTTGCTAAGCTCCACCTCAAAGTTTTGCGAGTTGGAAAAATCGAGGTGACTCACAGTCGATCACCCGAAACGTGAAATCATGAAATGACTGATGGTTAGGCATAAGGTCACCATTGATGTTCATGTGAAAGGAATGGGCTTAGATAGAAATTATAGCGCTCACTGTGTATATTTGTTAGAAAGAGAAAAGGAGCCAAAGGGATGAACACAGAGAGGTTTTCTCAGTAACTGCCAGAACAAAGTGATTGCATATGCCAGAGAATTCAAAGAGGCTTCAGGGTGATCGCCATAGGAGCTGAAGAGTCTTGAGGTAACTTCCAATGGTATGAAGATTAATCATAGAGACAATTGACAGATGGAAAAGTATCGAAGACTATAACTTCTAGAGAAGCCAAAGAATCCCAGCATAATGACCATTCATGATGAAGAGACTGGGTATAATAGTAGAGAATATGAAGATTTGTCAGGATTATCTAGCAGAGGACTTGGCATGAGAAAGATATGCAGAACAGAAAAGAGTGTGTGCTTCTCCGATAGCTAGTCATATGGGTAGAAGGAGTCTAT
The DNA here is from genome assembly GCA_032191745.1 of Picea mariana. Taxonomy (NCBI): domain Eukaryota; kingdom Viridiplantae; phylum Streptophyta; class Pinopsida; order Pinales; family Pinaceae; genus Picea; species Picea mariana. Next base: position 52,427 of record JASDQU010435985.1, read on the forward strand.
GAGCTCAATCTAAATTTGAGTTGAGAGGCACAACAAATGACATGCAGAGGTAGCATAGAGTATAAAAATAGAAGAGAAGCTGAATAGAAGAGGAGGTTGCACAGGAAGAAAAAGAGCAGAGTATAGAAATGCTACAAAGGATAAAACAAAAAAGAACAGAAAGCACAAGGGGATGCAAGCATGAAGACATTGATGCAGACAGAGTAGAGAGTGTAGCAGAACAATGATGTGACATGTAAGCCATTGATAAATCCTATATCATTGTAATAACTTTCAGCAAGCAAATATTTAAAGCTCAGGGTGGTAGGGTGGTGCTAGGGAGGATATTTGTCCTCAGAGTTTCAAGTGGGTTCTTGAACACAGGGAGTTGTAGCTTCCATCTGGTTGTAGATAGAAAATTCAAGGTGGTAGGGTGGTGTAAGGGAGAACTAATGTTCTCTGTTAGATAGGTTGGTGCCTGTGTGACTGGAAGTTGGTGCTTCCATACAATTGTTGCTAGAACACTTAGGGAGTTGGTGCTTCCTTCTAGTGGGTGTTAGAGAAACTAGAGAGTTGGTGCTCTCAACAAGTTGCAGCTTGTAAAATAGAGGTGGTAGCCTCACAATGAGTTGGTGCTCATAGAATGATAATGTACAAAAAATAAAGACTACTTATCATATCAAGAAGAAGAGGTTTTCACCCTTTATGGGTTTCCTCAGGAATATCTATCTCTGTGTGATTCATGTGTGTGATTGATGTTGAATACCCTAGTGCTTACTTCCCTGCATTATTGTGATCATCATTGAGTATTCTGTAATGAATTAAAATGGTTATAATTGTTTAATCACTATAACAACTAATTCACCCCCCCTCTCATTTGTCTAACAATGATATCATGGCTCCACAGAAAAAAATTAAAGTGCCTGGTGAAAGATCAAACCTAAACAAAAATTTCCTCTCAGACACTTCACCCAGAACCATAGATACAGTGAAAACCTGTATGCAGGTATTTTATATTCTACAATATGAATTGATCAAATGCCCAGATGATTCGGGCGATGAGGAGACTGAAACCCAGGCTATGAGATACAAATATGTTTTTCAATTAAAGTTGCATAAAATAGCCACATGGCCAAGGCTCGTGCCTTATAATGATATGATTGGTTGGGCACTGGAGAACATTGACAACTCAACCAAGAGCATTTGCAATTCACAAAAAAATACGGTTGGGTTTTTTTGACCAGAGCATTTTCAGGTAATGTACAAATTATCCCTAGTTCCCAATTACATTTATAATTTCACTTTCCTAAGGGAATTCGATAAAAAATAATGTGCAAAATATGGAAAGAACTTACTTGACTTGATCAAGGATTGGTGCTGACGTCTTGAGAAATTTAGAGCAGACACCCTTGGTGTGTATGCTGTTGCATCATTAGAACCTCACATGATGTATGTAGCCATGATCTTATGTAGACTTTTTGGGAAGGAAAACTCTGCTCATTTCTTATTACCATGGGTACCAATCATGCATATAGTAGCAGAGGGATATTCCTTTGATTGGGCCAAAATATTATCATAAAATTTGGTCAGGGAAATCACATAATATCAGTCATTGAAAGCCAAAGGGAAAACTGCCCCATTTTACATGTCGACATACATCATGGACACCATTTGTTTTATGACCCCATTTCCTTTGATGGGTTGGAGCAGGACTCTGACCAACTCTGAACCAATACATTTCTATCACTCCAAGCTGTGGGAGGATAAAGAAAAAGATTTCTTCCAAGAAATATGAAACTATGTGGTGGTGACGATGCATATCGCTATATACGCTTGCCCACCTCCTAGGATTTCAGATAAGATGGTGGCCAACCTGGGAAAGATAGCAGATTGGTACATTGAAGAACATTTCTCTTACATATGGGTTTTTGGATGTTTCGTGCCTCCGCATGACTTACCAATGTTCCTACCAGATCGATTGGTGTGACGAGAGGTAGCACATCAAACTGTGCTAGGAGGAATCAATAAATAACTAAAGGCAACATAGAAAAAAGTATGTCCCACCTTTCCTTTGCAGGTTGGTACTTTCTCACTGTTAGATTTAGGCCATTCAAAAGTAGAGGTCATAGCCCTAAAAGACATTAAGCTTGTTAATATTGAATTCAAGAAACATGATCCCCAAAAAATCGTGGGAAATCACATGGCTCTTTACAATCTAAAGAGATACAAGAACGAAGATTCCCCATAGGATGAGATATTCCAAAGAGCCAGATCTTATCAGGAAGTGTTGATCCGAGTCTAGACTCTAGCTCCAGACAAATTAGCTGAGTTCTATAGTTTTCAGATACATCGAAGAAATAGTCTTCCTAAATTATTACAAGGAGAAGTCCTGACATCTCCAACCACACAAGAAGTTGCAACCCAAAATTTAGAAACAAGGAGTTCCTGTGGATGAGAAATTCAGGAAAATTTGGAGAAAACAGAGGTTTTGACATGGAAAGAAGATTCTCCATCATCAAATCAACCTGATGATCAAACGAAATCTCAAGATGAATTTTTGATTAAAAAGGGACATGATGCATCGATGTCTACACCAGAAAATCCAGCTACTAATACATCAGCAAAACAACCATCCACTGAGATAGGAAGCCCTATCAAATCGGTCGCACCTTTATAGTTTAGTCGGGGAAGCATGAATGCCGAAGTAGTATTTATAGAAGATCTTAGTCCTATTTTGGTTGAAGAAATGCCCCCTTTAGACTTCTTCTTCAACAAGAAAAGGAGGGATATAGTAAAAAGAGAAACACACCAAAAGGAGGGTGCAACTATCAAGAGGCACATAGCGCTATATGATGGACAGGCCTTAGAGGAGGCAAAATACACTATGGAAGTGGCAGGCACATCGGAAGCTTTTCCCACAACAAATCAGTATTCATTTGGGAATCTGAAAGAACAATTGAAGCAGAAATATCTGTTGGTGAGACAGTTTCAAAACCAAATAAATACAGTGGAACATAGTGTAATAAATGAGATGAATAGGGATTTTGAGTAGATTAGAGGATGTGACAGACACAAAATTCAGCAGCTCAAAATCAGTCTTGATGAAATGCATAAAAATTCACAGAAAGTAGAGAACTGGCCATTCAATAGGGAGAGTTGGTCAAAAAAATACAGGCTAAAATAAACTTGACTGAGAACAGCATAGTGGATATGGCAGTTTTCCAAACCCATGCATTAGAAGTACATGAGAAGTTGGAATCAACTCAACAAAACCTTTTTACTAAAGTAGGAGCTGTTCAAGATTATTATCGGGGGGTAGACCATTCTTTAAACAACATTTACATAAAGAAGAGAGAGGTCATTACAACTCGAGCTACATTCTAGGAGGCCATTTTATCAACAACAAAGGACAAAGTAGCCATGATCTCTAGATTGTCTCTTTCAGAGAAAACTCGAGGTGATATAATACTAAAAACTTGGGAGGCCAATCTAGTTGAAAGTAAAAGGTTAGCCAGGGAAGTGAAGAAGAATTTTATTAACTTGAAAAAGAGTCACTGGACATTGAAAGATATAGTATTTCTGAATCCTTGGGTCAAATTGATATAGCAAGAAATCAATTCAGTTCCAAGACAAGCATGGAAGAAGCTCGGGTCGTGATCCAGAATTTGAAACAAATTGACTTTATCCATATTAACAAGTGGATAGTCAATCCTAGTTTATGGCTATGGGATATATCATCAGAATTAAAGAAAATGAAGGATAATCTACCCCATATAGAAAATAATCTGTATGCTTTCAAGGCGAATGATATTATAGAACCTTCTAGATTAGTGGTACAGTTTGTAGGTAGGTGTGTTCAGTGTATCGAAAAAGGGAAAGCCAACACATCTGGAAACAAATGATACAACATGTGCATACCATTTACATAGGTCATGATTAGAGGCTAGCTATTTCTGAGCTAGAGGACAAGAAGAAAAAACATCTCTTCCAGCAGGCGAAGAGACAGATAAGATGCAAATGAAACTCATCAAATTTTAAAAATTGTAATATTTATTGTTTTTGAATTATGAAAATTCCAACTGCTTATGGTTGAGAACATTTTTGTATAAATACATAGTTTGATGACTTAACAAAGGTTGTTTCTTGCCAGATGTAATAGAGAAAACTCTCCTTTTGTGAGAATTAATACAAGTGCAGACTGAGATTCCAACCTTTGTGTAGTTTGAGTTATGTGTTTCTCTTGTATCTAATTTTTTTAGCTTTTCTTTATGTCATTCCTTGATAAGTGAGTGGTTGCAATTTAGTACTACTTCTACTGTAGTCACATTTCATCGGTTGTTTGATAAGAAAGTAGTTTTTCCTTTGTATTTTCTATAAGTAAATACAATACCTATGAGCTACTTGGATTACTATATCTTATAACCTTTTAAGGGTGAATTCTTTATTTTGTTTAACAGTTTTGTAAGTTTCTCCCACATCATTTGATTTTATAAATTGACTTAGATGACAAAAGATGACATCGGTCCTGTCTTGCCATTAATTTCATTTGAGGATTAATTATTTTATAACTTGTTAGCACTAGAAGTCACCTATGGATTGCGGCAAAGGTAAGCCCAATACCCATCAATTTTATGTCACAATGAATATATTTAAAGCGGGTCTAATGGATGCAAACTCAGGATGATATCACTTTAACTCATAAAATTGGGCTGGTATGCAGTATGCATAGGAAGATGAGGTCTTGATCTAACTTCAGACAGTAAGTTGTAGAAAGTGTGAGTAGGGGGAAGAACTTGAGGAGAAAATGGAAGGGACTGCTATGGACATCCGGTCTTCCAGCAGCCCAAGGGGGAAAATATTTGAATACAATATCCTCTTGAATCCAAAACTTTAGGAAATTGAAGCTGTTGTAACAACACTAAAATAAAGCATACATCACAACATGATTACAACAACTCAACTATATCTTTTGTTAAGAACCAAACATCAATATAACATAGAAAAACCTCAGGAAAAGTACTCAATGCCTTGAAAAAGAGATAATTTCAAATAATAAGCCTCCTCAAGGGGGAAACCTCCTTTTACCCCACTT
>JASDQU010435985.1:71491-85442 GCA_032191745.1 Picea mariana
AATTACCCATACTTTACATTTTAGGAATATTAATATAATATTCTCTTGACTTTGGCCCTCCCTTTCCCTAACTGGTGAAGTTTAGTCCCCCATCTCTTTTATCATGGTCGTTCTGCACACAACGGTGTATTTTATATTAATCATGATTCATGTACAAAATAGGGGCATTGGCCCTTGACATCTAGGTGTTCTGGCCTAATACAAAAACATAAGCATCCCAACTTATAATAACCGTCTCACTAGCCTATAACATATATCAAATACACGAGGCTCATTGTCCTCCATACTGCGTGCACCTTAGTTACTGTGCGCAATATCTTGCGATGTGAATATTACATCATTTTACTGCGTAGTTCATGCGCGCACTATGCCACATGATGTGTATTACCAAATGAGGTCAAAACAGCTCACCGGCCTAAGTATATTTATATTACATTTACAATTGGGTTCGGTCAAGGGATATTACAAAATTTCATTAATATTTAAAGCTCTTTCCTTTCTTTTTCCTATTCTGTCAGGAGGCCTCAACTCCTGCAGAAAATATATAATGTCTTTGTACCAGGTGCATTCTTCCAATGGAGGGATGCCCTGGGAACTTATGTCAGTGAACTTATCTTGTTGATTTTCTGATCAAGTGTTGATGAAGTTAAGCCCCAAAGATTTGCAATTAGATTCAACCAATAGCTTGGCTAAACCTTGGCCTTTAACTAGTTTGGTGGGATTTATTCCCAAGTCAAATTCAAGGATTTTGGCAATCCACTTGCTCCTTATTCTATCTATGTAAGGCTGAATGAGAATGTCCTTCATAGAAGATGAAGGAACATATGAAATGACCTTTGAATGCAATACATAGATCCTGAAATTTTTGATGGTTTTCACCAAAGCATAGGCATGCTTCTCCATGATGTCATATTTGATGTTTGCATCTCTTAATGCCTTGCTGAAAAAGGAAATAAGCTTCTCCAACCCCTCGACATTCTTCTACAATAAAATGGTTGACACTATGTTAAAAGAAGCAAAGGAAAAAATTAGAAAATCCTTGCAATAATCAGGACCGATAAGCACTGGTGCCTCAGTCAAGGCCTTCTTGATTTGATTGAAGGAATTTTTGGATTCAATAGTCCATTTTACTTCATTTCCCTTACTGAGCATGGTTGTAATATGATTCACCAATTCAACAAAATTTGAAACAAACCTTCTGAGAAAATTGATCTTTCCCAGGTAATACTGAACTTCCTTTCGGGATTGGGGAATTGACAATGCTTGTATAAATTCTACTCTTCTTGAATCAATATTGACCCCCTCAGTTGATACTATGTGCCCCAACAATTTTCCCTCTCGCATGACAAACAATACTTCTTGGGATTTAGGGAGAGACCAAACCTTCTGCATTTCATGAAGACCCTTCTCAGATGTTGGCAATGTTCTTTATCAAATCTAGAGAAGACTGTAATTTCATCTAGATAAATGACTATAAATTTATCCCTTTCTCCAATGAAAGAAATGTCCATGGCTTGTTGGAAGGTTTCTCCTGCATTCATCAATTCAAAGGGAATTTTTGCATACATGAATGTGCCCCAAGGAATGGTGAAGACTACCTTTTATCTATCTTCAGGAAGGACAAAGATCTGATTGTAGCCAGAAAAACCATCAATCATGGAAATCTTGGATTCACATGTTACCCTCTGCAATATGTGTTCCATCTTCGGCAAAGGGTAATTGTCCTTCTTAGAGCTTCTGTTCAGATTCCTGAAATCGACACACAGTCTGATATCACCATTCTTTTTTCTTATTGGGACCAGGTTGGCTATCCACTTTGAATATATGAAAGGGACAATTATTTGGGCTTCCAACAACTTCTTTACCTCCCTTTCCATAATAGACAACAACATAGGATTTATTTTTCTTAATTTTTTCCTAAATGGTTTGGCCTCCTCTTTCAATGGGATCTTATGCTCAATGACACTTGTGTCATATGTTCTGAGATCTTCATATGTCCAGGCAAACATGTCAACGAATTCTCTTAACAACTCAACATACTCAGTCCTTTGTTTCTTTGAGAGGCTTCTTGACAACTTGAAAAATTTGGGATCCTTCTCTATGCCAATATTGTACTCAGCTACATCATCATATTCATTTGAATGTTTACCCTTTATGGCCACATCATTTGTGTCAAATAGTCTTTCCATAGGAACAAGTCCCTTTGGGATATGATTATTGGGCAACTAGACTATATGATGATTAGCAATTTTGTTCAGAAAAGCATCATCATGAGGATTTATTTCAGAATTAGGATCTTGATCAATGTGTAGTGCAGAAAACTCATCAACAGTCTCCAAGAACCTTTTGATTTCCAGATCATCCTCAAACACTTTCTAATGTTTGAAATTTTCAGGTATAGAGGGTCTATATTTCACTTCTACATCATACCTAAGTTTAGGTGGCAGAGGGATTCTAAAATTACTTGATGACGCAACTAGAGAATCGGCCATAGCATTCTCTTCTCTTGGAACAAATGAGATGTTGAAAGCCAAGAAAAAACTGTCAACTAGATCCCAGACTTCATTTCTGTAACTCCTAAGACGAGGGTGTTTATCTTGATAAATGCTTATGATCTATTGGACAATTAACTAAACATCCCCAAACACTGATATCTCTTCAATTCCCATGTCTTTTGTAGTCCTCAAACCCAAAACAAGAGCTTCATATTCTGCCACATTATTGGTAGCTTCGAATTCTAACTTGTATGATAGAGATATAATTTCTTGAATATGAGAAACAAGTACTACCCCAACACCAACACCTTCCCTAGAAGAGGCTCCATCAAAGAACATTTTCCTAATAGAGGTAATCAGAGGAGAATATTCACAGAGAGTAAGGGACTATTTTATGATTTCAAGAGGAGGTTCAGGGGCATCAGTGAGTTGCAATAAGTTGTATCCAAAATTAGTGTGAAGTTCAAATATAGGATGATTTGTGGGGTTTTATTCATCACTAATAATATAGGCCAACTGAGCTTCTCTATACAATATTCTATGCTCCCCCCCAAACACAGGAATGGTAGCATATGTGAGGTCCATATGTAATGTTCCTACAAGTCTTTTTATCCAAGATCTTGACAAGAGCATGCCAAAATTGGGGGGAACATCATCTACCACAATATCCATGACCATAGTTTTCATGGGCAATTGGAACAAGGTCACAACTAGATCTTTGATGACCCAAATATATTGCACTTTCCTGGAGTCAAAGGAATACAAGTCATGGTATTCTTTTGTGATTTCCAGTCCTAGTTCTTCCATGACAATTTTGGGCATGAGATTATGAAATGCCCTTGAATCCATCAAACAATTATTCAAAACTTTATCATGTATGTTCAGTGAGGTATAGAAGGCAGGGGATGAATCGTCTCTATCTTCTACCATGGGACCTAAGATGACTGGAGGATTTTTGTCTTGCAAATTGATTGAATCTGTGGGATGATTTGTGGGCTCAGGCAATAACAACTTAGAGAGGCTCATTTTGAAATCTTCATGCTTTGCCACTTCTAAAAGGGGGACAAGAATCCTAATATTATGAATTTCATGCTCAAATTTAAAATGGGAGGGGGGCTTCATAATTTATTTTACATCTGGGATAGGAACTTTGGCTACTGGTGGGGGGTTTTGTGTTTTCTTCTCCTTACTACTTATTGTTACATCTTCGATAGGATTTTCTTCTTTGGTAGGAAGATCAAGAACATCGGGGTTTCCTCCTTTATTTTTGGACCTGAGGTTGTATTTGTTTGGGATGTCACTGGCCTTATCCCCCTTTCTCAGCTCATTTAATTGGTTTTCCATGAGAGACTCCTCGTATGTTGATTGAGTTAAGTGAGGAAAAGAGGGTGTGTCTCCAAGAGAATGGATTTCTAGAACGAGGTATTCTTCCTCTCCTTCATTATCCGTAACAAGATTATTTTGGAGAGGGGTCTAGAATTTCTGATCTTCTCTATCTCTGTTCCTTTGTTCCCTTTGGATAATCTGAGGAGAATTTTTATTATGCCTTATGAAGTTGCCTATGTTATCAAAATTTTGATGATTTATGTATGTCTTCTTCCCTTCCAATTCCATTCTCTCCATTCTAGTTGAAAGTGATTTCAGTAACTTGGTTACTTCGTCCATTTGAGGGGGAACAGTAGAGGATCCAGAGGTTGAAGCTTTAGACCTCCTCTTTCCTCTGTCTCTATCAGCCTTACCCCTGATTTTGTTCACTGCAAAGATGTTGGATTCCACTTCCAAGGATGAATCTTGCATATGAACCAAGGAATCAACTCTTCTTTCTCTTAATAGGAGGCAGAAATCAAGGTCAAATGCATTAGCATAAGTAATTCTAGCAGAGGCTTATGTAGGATTTATCTCAGTAGGGATATTATTGTACATTTTGTTGAATATTTTGGAGAAATCAGATACAAATTCTTCCTCTTTTCTTCCTAGGGACCCGAACACTGTGATATAATACATAAAGTCCTTTTTATCCCCTCATTGTCTCAAGAAGACATCATCTAAATCCTCAATCCAAACAATGGATCCAGGAGCAAGGGCCCTGAACCACTTCCTAGCCTCTCCATCAAGGCTATGGAAAAATATCCTCATCCACACATCTTCATTTACTATGACATAGTTATCAAGATAACTATAGAAAGATGGAAGGTGCTCCTCCGCAGTAATATCTCCCTCCCCCGTAAACTTAGGAAACTTCTTAAGGTAGCCACCATCTAGGAGGGCATTAAGAGGCTAAGGCAAAATGAGAGGGGTGTATTTGGTAGCTACTATAGCATCCATTCTATTTCTGGGGGGATTAGCTCCTGCCATTGGAGTGTGAACAGAAGGAGAACCAGGAGGGGATGGAGTTTAGACAAGGGAGATTGGAGGTGTACTTCTCAGAACAAAGGGAAACAACCGAGGATTTGGAGAAAAGGCCTCAGGGCTCGAGGGAACAGAGGTTTCCTACTTTGTAAAATAAACAACTTTAACATGAGGAGGAGTGGTGAAACTAGGAGAGGGGTAATCAGTAGGGAAACTCTCAAAATTTAAACTTCTAAAAGCTCCAACAGATGGTGTAATAGAAAAATGAGAAACAACTAATGGAGTTTCTATAGGAGAATAATGAAAGTTACTAGAATCACCTGGTTCAGCAGTAGAAGTACCCTCCTGAAGGTTCTTTTGTCTTCTGATAATTTTCTCTGGATTAGCTTCAGGTGTCACTAAAGGAAGTTGTAAAGTAGACCTCGTGTGTATGCCTCTGGAAGCCACAGTTGAAATAGTGGAGTCACCTCAATGGATTTGCCAGGTGAAAAAATACAATCTATAATGGTACTGAGTTTTGATGCACCTTCAAATTAGTAAGATTTGTCATTCTATCCCAGGGAAAATCTTCAATTCGTCCCCAAAAACGGTGCCAGAAATGTTGCACTAGAAGTCACCTCTGGATTGAAAAGGTAAGACCTGTACCCATTAGTTTTATGTCACAATGAATATATTTAAGGGGGGTCTAATGGATGCAAACTTAGGAGGATATCGCTTTAAATCAGAAAACTGGGTTGGTATGCACAGGCATATGAGGTCTTGATCTAACTTTAGACAATAAGTTGTAGCAAGGGTGAGTAGGGGGAACAACTTGAGGATAAAATGGAAGGGACTGCTATGGAAATCCAGTCTTCTAGCATCCCAAGGGGGAACGATTTGAATACAATATCCTCTTGAATCCAAAACTTCAGGAAACTGAAGCCATTGTAACAAAACTACAATCAAACATAGATCACAACATTATTACAACAACTCGACTGGATAATCCATGCCTGAGCCTTCAAAATCAGAGGAAAAATAGGTGGAAAAGAACACTGACTGTCATTAAACAAGAAGTCTCAAAATGCAATACATAACCAAAGAACCATAGGCTTTATTAAAACTTTACATGTGGGAGCTTAGCTCAACCATTGACCTTAACAAAATATCAAAACTGTGTATTTATACTCAGAACAACTTGCCACCACCAGCAGTGTGACCAAGCTACTACAATCAAAGCTTTGTGTCTGCATCTCTTCTGCCAGTCTACACTTGCATTCTTCTGTCAGACGTGACCTCAGACTAGTATGTGCTTTGCAGGAGAATTCGTTGACAAGGGAAATTTGGGCTGACAGTATTCCTCCATGACCATCTTTTCCATGATTTCCATTTATGGGGTGAAACGAGGTTTCAACCACCTCCCCCATTTCTATTAACCACTTTCATCGGGATCAGGATGAAACCTAACACCCATGAATGTTCCAGGAGACATTCACGACTCCTTCAAGTCAACCCTGACGCTTTGAGACCACATAGATCTTTTTCTTTGAACAATACAAACGCTTTCGGCCTTAGCGCAAATTCTCTCCATCGCTTCATGTGACCTCAAACCATGACCTGGGGCTCCTACGTGAAATTTCAGGATTTTTCATTTCAGGAGTCTTCACTCCACTTGATTCCAAATATATCGATGCTCGAATATATGAAATAGTCCATCCATATCGATGTCGGATTTTCTTTGAATTTAACGGCTAGGATGCTTTCTCAAAAACCTCATCTACCCATCGCTCAACAAGTGCTTATCCTTCTTTATGGCCCTGCTACCTATATAACCATGGGCTGTGATCGTGGGCCCAACTCCTAGGCAGTTAGCGACTTCTCATTTCGTGACTTTGCATTTCACGAATATACATTGTGCTCCATGCTAAAACCTCTGAGTCACAAAATCACAATTTCTTAGATCAGGTGCCATGCGCCCCTTTGAATCAGACGACCCAGATGAATATCAACATTTCAGGACTTTGGGTTTTCGAAATTTTGAGACTTGGGAAATTTGTGCATCCCTCACTTCAGCTTTCCTGAAATGACCTTCTCCATGATTCAGATCTGGTGCCACGTGCTCTGCTAGATCAGATGACTCCTGCTGATTTCAAATTTCTGGGGTTTAGATCTTTCATAAATAACTTCAACAACATTTCGAACTCCCGATTTCTGTGACTATTTTTTGTCATCGATCTCTAAACTTTGAAATGCAAATTATTTTGCCAAACTGAACTTGCTCGATCGCTTGATTTGAGTCCATATCAGACCGGTCTAAGTGTTGCGCATGTTCTCACTGTTGCGGCCTATATAAGTAATTACTCGGATGACTGGCCGAGGGCTTGAGAAAGAGAAGGATCAATGACAGAGGTGGAGAGGGCAGTGATTGACCCAGAGAAAACAAAAGCTTGGGGCCGAGACTTCTCAGAAGGGATTACACAAAACAAAAGGTCGCTCAAACGATCGAGGATAAACACAGATCAAATTACAAGACGAAAGGGGAAAAACTTAAGATTTGGTCGGCGAAAAGGAGAAAAGCAAGGAAAAATTACAGACTTAAGTAGAAACCACAAACCCACAAGACTCTGACAAGTTTATGTGTTAACATAACTAACGAAAGAGAAAACACCTTTCAAAAGTTTCCTTTATATTCATGATGCTTGACATTATCCTTTGAGCCTTAAGTGTAATCTCAGGAACAACAATTGGTTTGATTTCACTATAGTACACACTAATTTCCTTTTATTTTTCCATTGGACCAAGAGTCCTTCTAGATTGAGTTTGAATTGTGATCAACATTTACATTTTTTAATCTCTTTCTAGCTTTGCCAATAAGGATGTTTTCTATCATGAATAGTTTTTAGTTGCTTTCTTGCATATGTTTGTTTTTGGTTTTTGTCCTTGTCGTGATGACTTGATGAAAAACATAACCATTAGATAAGGGGAAAGTGTTGCTTACAATGTGAGAATCTACCTCCTTTATTGATTCTTTCATTCTTCGAACCATGAAAAAAGCCAACAATATCATTAAAAACAAAAATTGAGGAAAATAATGGAATTATTTTTAGTTAGTGATTTTCCTCAAATTGTTAAATCCCCATTAATACCATTTTGGTATTTTTTGGTGTCACTCTTGACCGGAGTATCTGAAAAGAGTCATATACTTGTGTCATTTCACATAGTTATCATGGTCATTGATTTTTTTTGAAGCCCAATTTCCCTGTCAATGTTGTCTTTGTTCACCCAATTAGCCAATCATTATTTACTCTCCCTTATTAAAGAATTCTTCATTTTCACCATTGGTTGAGTCATGTTTCTCCATGATTTATTCTTAGTGGAATGTATCTCGTGTCATTATTTGCATGTTTTCTCCATGTCAACATATATCTTGTGACACTCTTCCCATTCTTAGCTAGTTCCCTTGAGTTGAGTGTATGTATCTATCCTTCATCAAATATCTTCTTATGTCTAGTTGGTTGGAGGGATGTATCCTTTTGTTTCCTCCAATGGATCTATTCCTATCCAATTCAACACATTTTCTCTGGGATTTTGAGCTAGAGTCATGGTATCTTGAGTTCCATTTTTCTCATTGCAATGGATTATCATTATTGGTCCTTAATCAAATGGTTCATTTTGGTATTTGACTTTAATTCATCTATTCACATTAATTAGGTTCATACCAGTATCTTATGACCCATTTTCACTATAGGTGGGTTGCCTTACGTCTATAAGGGATTTTCATTATTGATTTATGACAAGATGGTTTCTTCCATGTTTGACTTTGGCTCGTTATCACACATGGAGAAATATAATCAATAGTGTTAGTGTCCTAGATTCCATTCAAGACCATAGGTATTTGTGGTTTCTTTCACTAAGCATTGGAACCTTGATTTGGAGCTCTTTTTAGGTAGCATTTGAGTTCCTAAAACGGGTATAAATACCTTAATCGTTGGGGGTCAATATTTTTAAGTTTTGTTCCACTTACTTTGAGGGAATTTATGCCATTGTGTTAGAGGATGTATATTGATGATGCATTGAGATACTGGTGTACTTTGGAAAAACCTCTTCCTCATTGAGCCATGGAAACATTTATAGATATGTTGTACTATGACATAACCTTCCTATTTTGTTTCCACGAGCCACTTATTTTTAGGGACCTAACATCCCTAACCTCTCACATAGATAGAATAATATGTTTTCTATGTAATACAGGTTGACATTAGTAAATAAGGCCTATAGAATAATGTGAACAAGTATAATGTAATAAAACTTAATAGAAGCTTCTGCTTCTAGAAAGATCTTCCTCTATAGTATTCTTTAGAGGAAAAAAATTGTATAAATATAAGAAAAAGGCATGGGAAATTCTTGTCTTGAGAATTATTATAATATAATATTGATCTATTTGAGGTTTCCCCCTCGAAGAGGCAAGCGAAATTGGATTTCTATCAATAAATGTATCATTTCTAGTGCTATTTTTCTGTATATTTTGTTGTTCCACTGGAATATGTTTTAATATTTTCTATTTATGCTTTATATAATACATCAGGTACCTTACAAGTGATATTCGATCACTTTCCTATGTAGAAATTATGAGAATTTTTTTTTCAGGGTAGGGATGTGTACTACCGATGTCTTAAATCACAAAGATATGTTGTTCGGTGGGTAAAACTATGGCTAGGGAAGACTACAGACAAGAAATATATATGGTTTCATAGATTAATCAAAACAAATGTTTCATCTTGTTGGAAACATTTGTAACCCCTGTTGGTACCTGTTCGAGTAGTACCAAATTAGACAAAAATTGTACATGACCATCACTCCTACGTACCGTCAAGTATATCGGGAGTCCCCTAGGTCTCATGAAACTAGCTATAAATGATCCTATCAATTTCTTGACTTTTATAGTGACACTGAGAAAAACACTCAGAAAGATATTGTATAGTACTTGCGTAATCAGGTAATACAACTAAGGGTATGGTCAAGCCTCCTTAATTTGTGCCCTAAGACATTGGGTTGAGTACTATTGTTATACCTCACATCTATATCCAAGATCTATAGAACAGGGAAAACCCTTGTCTATAAGAACCTTGAAAACCCTAACCCTTTGGAACATAACATAACATAAAAGAAATAGAAGGGAAATTTTCCCATGCAACCCTGCCTCCTAAATCCATGTTGTGAAATTCCTACATAGTTTTCCTTGTTAAAAATTTGGGAATTCTGTTACTATAGTATTCTTCAGGCCAGAGTATAACTCCGTAGGAGAAAAATCAGAGTATAGTGGTCCCATCGACACCCTTATTCAAGACCTGTCCCATTAGATTCCTCTCTTTTCCTTGATTGCCATGGTACCTATCATTTCTAATACTTTTGTTTTTTCAGTGTACCCACCCACCCTTCCCAACACCCTTATTGTCCACCTATCCCATTGGATTCCTCTTGTCTTCCTAATAATCATGGTATATATCACTTATCAACCTTTTTTTTTTCTGTGGAACCACTCCCTCTCCCAGACATTCTTCATTCCTAAATGGCCACCACTCACAACTAAGGAATCATTAACCTTCAAGATGAAACCAAACAGAATAAGGAGACCATATAGAAAATGACTTATGAAATTTTTTTGTCAATTCCAAAGTTGACACCCTCACTGACCAAGTTAGGGGTGAATTTGACTCCATCAAGGGAAGCTATGACTACTTCTTATCCACTCTCAACACATTTTTGAACGAATCCCATGACCCTCCCTCCTCTAACCAACCTTCATAGTTAGAAGGTGTAGATTCCTCTCATACTATGGCCTTTCATTACAACTCCCTTCAGCATGCCCCTTGTCTTCTTAGAGTTGAGGTGAAACAAATTGATGGCTCGAATCCCACAAATTGGGTCACTCAAATGGAACATTATTTATCATTGCATGGCCTTACTGATGAGTTTGAAAAAATTCATTACGATATCCTCTATCTAGATCCTGAACACTGGAAATGGTGGGAATGGTGTAAAAATGCACACCAAGGGTATGTTTCTTGTACATAGTTTTTTGCAAATATTTATAAACACTTTGGAACTAAAACCCATCATTTAGGCCATTTGACCAAGTTGAAATAGTTTTTCAGAGTGGAAGAATTTATAGCCATCTTTGAGCACTTGGATTTTAGAATGGAGGGAATTTAGATGCCTTCTTTAGTGAATTCTTTATTAGTGGCCTAAAGGATGAAATCCACACCCAGGTCCTAATGGCTCGCCCCTAGACTTGGTTGGAAGATACTAAATGAGACATGGAAGCATAACACATTCTCTCCACCCAAAACATAAATTCTTCCTTTATTCCTCACACTTCACCTACCAATCTCGCCCCTCCTACCAGTCCTCTCAAGATCCATAAATTAAGTAGCGAAGAAATGGTTGAACACAAACTCTAGGGTCTTTGCTATAATTTTGATGACAAATATTTTCCAGGGAACAAGTGTAATGAAAAGAAACATTTATGGCCATTTCTAAGGATTTTTATGAAGAATATGTCGACGTTTCTCATGTGGAAGAGATACCAATGACAACCGATATCACTCAACTCTCTGATCCACCAGAAGTTGAACTACGTATTTCATTGAATTCCCTCACTAGATTCTATGCTCCCCAAAACTCCAAGTTAATTGGCTACATTAAGCATTGAAATTCATCATCCTAGTTGACAGTGGAAACACCGATAATTTTATCCATCACTTCCTTTCCCAATAAATCAATTCCTATATCTAGACAGACAATAATTTTCAAATCATGATTTCCAATCGTGGTTGCATGAAATGTGGGGGGGCGTTGTGAAAATGTGCACCTACAAATTGGTTAGCCACTTGAAATAACATATGTTTTCTATTGACATGGGAGGTTGTAACAATGTCCTCGATTTTTAATGATTACACACTCTTGACCCCATCACCATGGAGTTTAAGGGCATAACCATGCAATTCCAACAAGAGGGACAATAGTATAAGTTCCAAGGCATCAAAAGAGGCTCTCCCGATATCATCAGTTCCCACTGAATGGAAAATCTACTCAAAAAAGGTCATTCTGGAATTATTACCCAACTTCATTCCAACATTCAAGATATTGAGACACCCTCTATGCATATTGACCTACAATATATACTCTCCCAACACTAAGTTTTTTTTAACACTCCCCATGGAATTCCCCTTTCCTGCGGTGTCAATGATCATTCCATTCCATTCCTCCCAATGTTCACCCTTATCATGATCTCTTTTCCTAGAAGAATGAAATTGAGAAAAATTTTCAAGAATTGCTTGAAGTGGGTGTTATCCTTCCTAGTACCAGTCCCTATTCTTATCCTATAGCCATGGTACTCAATAAAGAAGACACTTCGTGCATGTTTCCTAATTTTAGTTCCCTCAACAAACTCAAAATCAAAGACAAATTTTCCATTCCTATAATTGATGACGTTTTGGCTGAATTGAGTGGTTCTTAGTAATTTAACAAACTTGATCTCCATTTGTTGGAAAATTGGTTGTTGTCATTGATGTCAAACCTAGTCATGGGTTTTGGACCGAAATATTGATGAAGGTATTTGGACATGAAGGAAAATGAAAATGTAGATACAAGACCCATGGATGAATAGTATACATCATGTTGTTTCCATTGGTATGTGGCACGTCACGTGGATCCTCATGGTTGAGGAGAAATGAATTTTTGAGAATGACAAAGTGAATTGAAGAAGGAAGTACATGTAGGCCCCGAAGATAAATAAAGAAAATAATTACAAAATAAGAAAGTGTCAGGTCGACCCTAATATTAAAAGGAAGTGGTATAAATGGTATAAATAAATATCATTATACATTCATTTGACACACAAGTCGAATTTAAGAGGAAATCAGAAGTAAAGAAGGGCGAATTTCAAGGGAGGATGAAGTCTTTTGGTGATGTGTTCTAAGGTATGTTATTTTCAGGTCATCTTACCATTTTCGCTATACCTTTTTTCTAGAACGATTTAGATAGTCAAATTTATATGGTATTGATAAGACATATCAAGGTACCTTTAGTAAAAGTTTCAGCTCTTGATTCGTTATAATTATGGAGGTACACTCTGTGGAAGATAGGTTTTTTGACCAGTCCTGAAGCTAGTCAATAAACAGGTGTTCTGGGTAAAAAAGTCATAACTTATTCATAGAGAATCCAACTGAAGTGGGACAAATTGTATTGGAGATATTAATAACTTTGTTTTCTTGTGTGTGAGTTTCAGAATCTGATGTTAAATATTGAGCGTGGGGCATTCTGTACAAGTTCGGTCTCCTGAATAAACCAGAATTGAACAAGGTCTACCATTCTCTCTATAACTTCTTTTTGGGGAGGATTCAAGTAGTGAAACTTGGAGAAGTTTCAGAGAATAAATTGAGTAATATTATCTACAGGATCAGAGTATTCCAAGAATTGAATAATTGCATAAATTGAATAAGTCTCAGGAAGCATTATCAGGTTCTATGTGATGGTTGGTTGATGGTGATGATTTAATGTGAAGTTTTATTATCTCTCATATATTATTGGGTGGAAGGAAGGGGATATGATGGAGAGTTCAAATCTCTCTTGATATTGGAGGATTGTATATTCCTCTTGGATTTTTTTCCCTCCCTTTAAATTTGGAAGTGGTAGCTACCTTTGGAAGTCATTACTTCCCTTGAACAATAACTATTGATTATTTCTCACATATTGTGCATGGTGTATTGTGGTGTATTGGTGTAACTCTTATACTATTGTTCATTTCTCATTGGATATAATTGAATGGATTAAGTATAATTTGAAAAAGGTTTTAAATTGTACTTGATATTGATTCACCCCCCTCTCAGTATCAACAATTGGTTTCAGAGCGGGTTACCTTCAGTATAGTTTAACCACTGGAAGGAAGATCCTATGCAGAAATGGAAGACAACATTCCAAAAGGGATTCCATCATTTTATGGAAGAAATTTTGAATATGGGACTAATAGAATGGTAACTTACTTGAAAGATCTTGGGGCAGATGTTTGGTTCTCAGTTGTTTCATGATACAATGCTTTGAAGAAACCAAAGACTGTAGCTCAGAAG
>JASDQU010435986.1:3556-21934 GCA_032191745.1 Picea mariana
CCCCTTTCAAGTGGGCTTGGGATTCCAGCCACTATGTCCCATTGACATAGCCATGCCATTTGTGGCTACTCAGGAAGATTCGGCTCATGTCCGATCTAAGGCTGACAAGGAAAACAGCTTCATTGAGCACATTCAACACATCCGCCAACAGGTTCATGACATCTTGGACAAAGCCAATGCTAAGTACAAGCAGCAACATGATCAACATCAGGTGCCACACAACTTCCAGGTGGGCGACAAAGTGTGGCTGCATTTGCAAAAGGAGCACCTCGCTGGACCCCACTGTAAGCTTCGTCCACTCCGATATGGGTCATACACCCTCACCAAGGCTGTAGGGGAAAATTCCCTTGAGCTCAGCATTCCACCATTCCTTGGTCTGCACCTTGTGTTCAATGTGGACCGCCTTCGGCCCTACTTTCCACCTCTATTAGACACATTCGACATGGCAGAACAACTCACACCAATAGAGTTAAATCCAGACTGCATGGANTCAAGTCCTGCACTGCTTGCGCCATTGCCAAACCGACTATCAAGAAGAAAGGCCTCTATACTCTGCTTCCTACCCCTAGTCGAACTTGGGAATCCATCTCTATGGATTACATGTCGGGCCTTCCTTCTACTAATCATGGCAATGATTGTGTTTTTTTGGTTTTCGACCAATTCTCGAAGATGTCCATTATGATGGCCTGGAAGAAGAATATCACAACAGAAGCCACTGCTAAACTCTTCTTTGAATGAGTGTGGGTACACTTTGGGATCCCATAGTCCATCATCTCAGATCGGGACAACAGGTTCCTCAGTACATTTTGGTCCATCCTCTGGTCGATGTTGGACACCAAGCTCACCAAGTCCACAGCTTTCCATCTACAAACTGATGGCCAGACAGAGGTCGTCAATCGGATGATCGTACACATTCTGCGCATGTACAATTCAAAGCATCCATGCACATGGGATGAGAGCCTCCCCTATGTACAACACAGCTACAACTAGGCTCTCCATAGCTCAACCAACCACAGCCCCTTTCAGGTGGTCTTTGGATTCCAACCACTATGTCCCATTGATGTAGCCATGTCATTTGTGGCTACTCAGGAAGATTCAACTCATGTCCAGTCTGAGGCTGACAAGGCAAACAACTTCATTGAGCACATTCAACACATCCGCTAATAGGTTCATGACATCTTGGACAGATCCAATGCTAAGTACAAGCAACGACATGATTAACATCGTGTGCCACACAACTTCCAGGTGGGCGACAAAGTGTGGCTACATTTGCAAAAGGAGTGCCTCGCTGGACCCCACTGCAAGATTTGCCTACTCTGATATGGGTTTTACACCCTCACCAAGGCTGTAGGGGACAATGCCTTTGAGCTCAACATTCCACCATTCCTTGGTCTGCACCCAGTGTTAAATGTGGACCACCTTTGGCCCTACTTTCCACCTCTACTAGACACATCCGACATGGTAGAATAACTCACACCAACAGAGTTAAATCCAGACTGCATGGAACAAGCCACAACTGATCATATCATGGATACACAGATCAAGTGCACCCGACAACAAAGGATACCGCTACATTGAGTTGTCAAAGTAGGCCAACTCCTTCACCAAGGAAAGTGGCTCACCAGGGACCAAGTTCAGCAGAAGTTTCCTCATCTCATGGAGGAACTCAACGCAATGGGGACCATTGCTTCCTAAGGGGGAAGGAATGATCTAGATGGAAATTGGTGGTCACCCACCTATTCAACTTTGACCCTAACCATTTCTTCTTTCAGTTTTTAAGTTTCTGCACAGTTTACTATTTTTAGCAGTTTTTCAGGTCCTGAACTTCCAGAGTCGTTTTGAGGTCCTAAATGATGTTTTTTGAGAAAACGGAGAGCAACATGGGTTATAGATAAATGTTTCTAACCCAAAATTTGTAGTCCTCGTATAGCTCTTTCTAACAAGGTATGGAACGCGTCAAACGGAGATCGTATGCCAAAGTTACGTCCCCAGGAAGTTGATGTACCAATTTACCCAAACGGGGCCCACAGTCTTGGCGTTTCATCTCCTAGGGTTAGGTCTTTGGATGTTTAGGGTTTTCCATTGTTTCTCAATAATAATATGCCTTGGAGCCTCATTGTAACACAGTTCAGAGGCTAGTAGACTCCACATCTTTTCTCAGAGATAAGCTACCAACGCTCTAGCTAGTTTATTTCCATTTTGTCTATAAGCATATTTCAATCATTTGTTATTAATGAAATGAAGCCTTATTTCCGCTGCATCTCTGCGTTTATGTGTATTTCTTTATTTCATTGTGTTCCTACATAAATCTGGATCAGTTTCATAGTACTAGAGTTACCCGCCTCCAAATTAAGCTCGAGGATTTAGGCACGAGGTCATGTGCACGAATCCGCTAGAGAAAGAGGAACTTCGCAAATACGAATTTTCATGAAGTGAAAAAAGAAAAGTCTCGTGGTAAGATCTCTAAGGGTTCTGTGAGGACCCAAGAGCCACTTCGACTCCTATGTAATTCGATCCTATACCGGGAGGTCGCATGAGCCTCGTAGGGGGTTTGCATCAAAGTGGCAACACGTTTGATTCTAGAATGAAAGGGAGAAAGTGATAATTTAGAATCATCCATGTGAAAGAGATAAAGAAGGTCACAAGCATAGTTACACTAGGAAAGAAACATTTCTTCCTTGGTTTGCAATACTTGGAGGCCAAGGAAATAATGCAAATAACCTAAGTTTGTCATTTTTATGTCACATGGATTAGAAGTTTAGGTTCACTACCAATGAGGATAAGGTCATCAACATAAAGAAAAAGTATTATGAGTTGGATTCCTACTTTCTTGGTATATACATTAGGGTCATAATGACATCTAGAAAATCCAATGTCAAGAAGAAATCTATTCATTTTGGCATACTAATATCGAGGAGCTTTCTTAGTACAATAAAGAGATTTCTTGTTGCAATAAAGAGGACATAGCCAAGAGGTTGATCCATTTATATTTATTCTTGAAACTCCCCATGCAAGAAGGAGAATTTAACATCTATCTAATATAATTCCCATTTATGTGAGGCAACGAGAGCTAGAACAAGGCAGTTAGAATTCATTTTGGCTACGAGGGAAAAGGTTTCAATATAGTCAATGCTTTTAACTTGAGATAAACCTTTGGAAAATCATTAGGCCTTATGTCTATCAACACTTCCATCTGATGCATATGTATTTTTATACACCCATTTACATATGACAAGTTTTCTCCCTTTGGGAAGAGGTAAAAGATCCCAAGTATCGTTCACCATTAAAGAGCGATACTCTTCATTCATTATTGTGTCCCGATCAGGATGACCTAAAGATTTTGAATTTTTTCTAGAGCAAAAGTATTTGAAACTTGAGCCAAAATAGAAGAGGCTCATTGGAACTATGAATGTGTTTGACTCTGATGTGAAGGATCACGAGCAATATCACCAACTTCTTCTCGTGTTGAATGGACCCATTTCAAAAGCGATGGAGCTGGTGAAGATTCATGTTGAATGGACTCATATGGAGGAGGGTGATTAGGAAGAGGTGGATTTTCATCCTCATTGTCATCATATGAAGAAGAAGAAACCAAAAGAGAAACAAAATAGGGCATAAATTCCGAAGATGTCTCACAGGAAAAAGATGGCACAAACATCGAATTAGTGTTGTAGACCAAGATATGTTCATCAAATTTAATATCTATTCTAATAATAATTTCATTGGAATGAGGTTGAATAAGTATATAACCTTTGACATATTCACGATATCCAACAAAAATACACTTCTCACTTTTAGGCTGTAAAGATTTCCTTTTCTCATTAGGAATGTTATCCATTCCGCACTACCAAATATATGGAAGTGTCTTACATATAGTTTAATTTTATTCCATTCTTCTTTTGGTGTTATATTTTTTAGAGCCTTGGTGGGAGTGCAATTTACTATGTAATTTTCACAATTAATTCCTTCTTCCCAATATAACTTAATCCATTAGATTTTATCATACTATGTTATAAGACTTAATACATTAGATTTGGTCATACAATTATCCATTTATTTTAATGCGCAATTCTTTTTCTCAACAACACCATTTTATTATGGTGCATGTGGAACAATATGTTGCATAAAAATTCTTGGTGCAGTGCAGTAACTTGTAAATTTATTGTTCACTTATTCACCTCCATTATCTGTTCTTAGCCTTTGAAGTTGATGTCTAGTTTTTTTTTTACAAGGGTCTTGTAGGCCAAAAACTTGTCAAAATTTTCTCTCTTTATTTTTAAGAAGTAAACCCAAGTGCGTAAGGAGAAGTCATCAATGAAAGTTAATAAATACTTGCGCCGAGAGAAAGAAGGAGAATGAAGTGGACCACACAAATCATTGTGAACAATATGCAAAGGGGATGAGTCATTCCAATAGGCACATTTGTCAAAACTATACCGATGATATTTGTCGAGAACACAACCAGAAAAAACACCATCTCTACAAGAAGCAAGAGGAAGCTTAGTCACCATGTGTTGATTACATAGTTCCTACAATGAGTGATAGTTTAGATGACCAAACCAATCATGCCAAATTTTTCTCTAGTCATCGCTATGAGCAACAAAAGTTGATGGAAAAGATGATGACCCAAAATTTTCAAACTTATACAACCTGGTAATATCATTTGCAATTCCAGTTGCGATGGAATTATTAGGATCTTTTAAATCCTCAATTACAACTTGGTGAGGTCAAAACTCCATGGTTTTACCTTCACCTACATGAGTGCTGATACATTGATATAAGGCTGCAAGAAAGACTTGGAACGCATAATACATCGTTGAAATGACCTTTATCTAATTGAGTTTTTCCAGAACCTATAACACTAAGAGATCTATCATCACCAAAAAATATTTTCTTGGTGATACATTCATTAAAAGCAGAAAATATGGCTCTATCCTTAGTCATATGGTAATATTCTCCAAAATGAATAAGCCACTCATCAAAAGAAGAAGTAGAATTTGCATTGAAGGGGAAACTAGAAGAAGAAAGTGCATGCCCATGAGAAGAAGAGGTAGATGAAGAAGAATCAATATTGATTTTTCTCTTCTTCATCATTGATTCTAAGGCTTCCATATTTTTAAAACATTTATACTCCACATGACCATCCCACCCACAAAAGTTTCAATGCCAATCGATCTTCTTACTTTTGGATTTTTCTCCTTTGTCACCATTAGGAGCAGAAGCTGGAAGAGAGGATTTGGGACCCTAGTTTTTCTTGTTGTTTTGGAGATGATGTTGCCTCTTGGGATTATTGGATTTATATTTTTGTTGGGCCACTAAGGTTTTTTTTTAATGCAATTGTAGTGTTGATCAATCCAAGTAGAACAAACTTATCTTGATCTCGAATCATAGAATAAAAAAAGGACTCAAAAGTGGGAGTTTGGTAAGCACTCCCTATAGCTTATCAAACAACATAAAAGGTAGATACAAATACAAAATATGTACTACTAATATTATCAAGAATAACATATATGCATCGGTCATCCTTCACATCTATTTTACATTATTGACATAAAATTCTAAGTGTTTTGAACTTAGATAAATAATATTTAATGCAGTAAAAATCATTTGGACTTAAAGTCATTAATTGGTTTTCTATCTGGTTGGATCAAATACTATTGTGTTTACCAAACACAACTTCAATATTTTCCCAACATTTATCTAGGCCATCAATTCCTTGAAGGTGAAACCTTAAATCGAGAGAGACAAGCATTTTGATTATTCCACGTGCTTCGTCATTCTTACTATCCCATTTGACATTATTTTCATGATGAGTGGGTTCTTTGTCTTTTTCCAAGGTAATTTGGTACAATCCTCTGCTTATTAGTAAATCCTCCATATGGGATTTCCATGAGAAGTAGTTAGTGCTGGTAAGAAAAATATCACTAGGAGAATCCATATTAAATATGCGGGAAATATGGATGCAAAATATGAATTTGATAGTCTGGATGGAAATCTCTCAAAAAAATAGGTTGTTTAAAAAAAATGACTCTGAAAAAGGACTTCGTATGTGAAATATATTCCCTTATTAAAAAAGGAATAAATGATAACCAAATAACCACGTGGAAAGTAGAAGTTGGTTTACATGGTTATGCTCCTCCTTATCTAACTTTTCTTATAAACTCACTTTTAAATAATTTACTTATGAAGTGACCTGGTTTTATAGAATAAGTGAGAATCACTTTTACAATGAAGTTACTTTGTAAATTAAAGTTGCATGCAAAAAAAAGTAACTAAAAGTAATATTTAAGTTATTTATAGTGATTCACTTCTATAAATTAAGTGAAATGCACCCTAGAATGAATGCATGATTTTTTTCAAAAAAATAACAAAAAAGAGACTTAAACTCAAGACCTCTTACTTAATAAAACACCTTTCAACCAAGCGATCTAGTGAAAAACACATTATAATATTAAGTAGTATGGGGGTTGTTGTTGTTGTTGTTGTTGTTTTGGAAGACATATTTGGAGTGTGTGCTAAAAAAAATTATTTTCATGCATTCACACTCACACAAATTCTCTTCTCAACAACAACAAAGGTTAGTTCTCAATTAGCTTACCCATAAAATGCGATCTTTCCCTCTATTTATGATTTGTCAAGATCACACAAAGCACATGAAAGAGAGCATACGCAGAAAAGAAAACAATTTTCTCTTTGTTTCTGATTTGTCGAGCTCACGCAGAGTGTAGGGAAAAGAGAATATAAATATCAGAAAGAGTAGTAACCTAGAAACAAAAAAGGAAAAACAAAATACAATACTAAAATATTATCTCTCTAAAAATTTAAAAAGGGGGTATTCGAGATTTATACCTACGGATCTGACTTAAATGGTCATATCATGGGAAAATGGAAACCTTTTTGAGTGAAACAAAAATCATTCATAATTTAAACGAGCGCTCCTGACACAATGGAATAGTCCTATTGGCCCATAAATGTACGGAAATAGTAGAAAACAAAGATTCATCAACATGACTTCAATATCGCGATCTACAATGGGAGAGAGTCTTCAAATGAGCTCTCATACCATGTTCGACAACATAGGTATTCCAACGAAGGATGAAAACCTTCAGTAACCACCCACATAACCAAATCAGAGATCAACACATTGATGTTTTTACATTGTAAAACCCCTGTGGAGAAACATCCATGGCCCCAACCAACATGGCCAATTGAAGAAATTTTTTAATGAAAGAGAAAAAATATTACAAAGAGTTTCTCATAATCTATCATTGAAAAATGACCATGCATGCTGTACAAATAGATATCATAGAACAAAGGGTGCTAAGACATGTATCAATGTAGTCGTTAAGATTGAGGATATTATGAGTCATCAAATCACTCTATGTCAAGAACATATCATGACCACCGGATTACAAATTCATACCAATGCATACTAAAAAACACACACTTAGAAACACACCTTAACCTAACAACACACTAGATCAAGTTGACCTTAACTAAATCCTAAGTGTCTAAATATACTAACATGATATAGATTTTGGTACTGCATGTACATGTACATCAATAGAACACTGGGTGAAGTTGGATAGTGTTAGGAATAAGAAAATACTATGACAGAAACAACAAACCAACAACAACAAAAAAACACATAAATCATGCACACATCATCGACAAATGATTTACCCTTGAAAATACTTACATGAAAAAATATCCAAATATATCTTTGTTCCCTTGACCAAATATGGCCAAGCCAACCAATTGAGCCTTCATTACATGCAATCCACAGGAAAAATACAATGGGATACCAAAACAATGCACCCAAAAACCACGATTGTTTAACTAAAATGGATTTAACTTGTTAACTCTTTCATAAAGTCAAGTTTAACCCAACAATCCCCCATTTTAAAACTGACTTGGGGTAATCATCCAGGTTCTACCCTCCTCAAAGGTTATAATTAGGGTATTCGAGAATTCGGTATGTCCTCCCCCTATCACCTAGGTCTCCATCTAGACTTTACTAGTAATTTACTAGCGGTACGCATGCCTAACCCGATCTTAAATTCATATGCCCATTTAAATGTAATTAAAATTTTCAAGTCCATTATGATAATATATGTTTTTTTAGTTTTTCTATTGTCTTCAACACTTACAAATGTTCCCATCCTCTCGCCTTCCCATTGCTCTGATCTCTACCTCCTTCTTCCATTTGTTGATAAATCCTCATGGCCTCCTCCGACAACCCATTATGTCAATATCGTGTAATCATAACATTCCATGATACATCATCTCATTAATGAATTTTGTCAAACACTTTTCATGCATCCTCCAAATTTTCTAACATGGCATACATATCCACAAGAGCACTCTCCACAAACACGTCCTATCCACTACTTATTTCCATCTTCTTTATATGGTAGTGTTATGTTCACATAGGCATCATGATATGTAATCAGCTCCAATGCACCCACTCCACGAAGGTTGTTTTTGGACACTTTTCCCTTTGACTTTGGTGATGTTACCACCTCTTCATCGACAAAAACATCATCGATTCTATTATTTCTTGTTATTTATTTTTTAATATCGAACATGGCTTTAGTAAAAGGTTTTCAAGGATGGAACATAAACCATGGGATCTGATATTCTTAGCCAATTCTTTGTTTGCAATATGTTGTTAAACTCCACTAGGAACCTTGGATCTATTACCACCAATTCCCCTGTTTGTTTCAAATATTTCTCCATTTCCTTATATAAACTCTCCATCTTCGAACTATACTTGAGTTCAATAGTCAAGTTACAAACATGCTTGATTGAGTTACATTTGGAGTCAGACCCACATCCCAATCTGAAAAATACTTCTTCTTCCCGTAATATTCATCCTCATAGTCTAATTCTTCTTCTCCCATTGGATCCATAATCTAAAAAACAAATAGTGTCACCTATCAAAATAATTGAAAATTTATTCCCATGAAGATAAATCTGAATGTACTAGTTATACATGCAATTTCTCCACCTGTAAAAACCCTATGATACCTTCCTCCAACCATTCATATTTATCACCATCTCTTTTAACTAAAACCTTCTCCAATTGCTCATTCATTCATGGAATAGTCTCTTCATGCTCCTCGTTGACCATGACAAAAATACTCACGACCTCTTTCACCTCAACCTTAGTCAAATTTGCATCTCAATCCACCTCTCATGTCTTCTCCGTGTCCGAATCCACCTACAACCACATGATTTCCCAGTGATTTAAGCACAAAATCCAACAAATTGGTGTCTCCTATATAATCCCTCACAACATCTCTCACATCTTGTAGATAAATCAATTTGTTTGCACTCAACGTTTTCAAATATTATACTATAACCTACGTCACAAGTTCAAGTATCCTCACAGACCATCGACAAGACTTGTCTACAACATAAGGAAGTGGAACTTTCTCAACATAGGATTTTAAATGCATGTGAGCCTTCCATTCCATCGATACTTTCTTCACAGCCTCTTCTTCTCAATTTATGTGAAGCGCGTGAGAGCCAAACCCTCCTTCTATTCCGAGACTTCCCATGCAATCGTGGTTCCATTCTCCTCACCATGGATTTAATACCAATTTTTAGGAATAAGATCAAATATTAATAAAATAAAACAAATAAAATTAATGTGGAAATAAACAGAGAAGAACATAATACAAGAGAGACATATATACGTGGTTCACCTGATATGGGCTACATCCATGAAGAAACAACCAATTTCCTTCCTTTATTTTGTCTAACAAAAATGAATGGATAACACCTACAACACATATGTTGAAAATTTCTCTTCACTCTCTCACAATCACATATGTTAGTAACAATACAATCTCATACCATGCACAACTACAATACAATTCCCTCTTTAAAAAGAGGGTTTGCTTCTAGGGAAGAAAGGTACCAACATAACCTCTACCATTAGATCTGTTACCTAATAATGAATGGTCCATATTGAATATGAAATTACAATATAATATATAGGATCACAAAACATCCAAAATCCCCCATCCAATCACCTGGATTATATTACAACCTTAATTCCTTAATTGAAATTAGAAAACCATGGAACGAAAACTGCATGAAAAAACCTCCCAAAATGAACACAAAAAACCACTCATTTTTTTTTTTATGGGCTTCAATTGTTAGGAACAAGAAAATACTATGAGATAAATAATAAACTAGAAACAACAAAAAAACAAATAAATTGTGCACACATCATTGGCACATGATTTACCCTAGAAAACCCTTACGGGAAAAACTATCCAAAGATATCTTTGTTCCCTTGGTCAAATTCGGCAAAGACGACCAAGTGAGCATTCACCCCTCACCTCTAGGACCGATTACAATGGATTTTCCTAGGCATATTTAAAGGATTCATTACATGCAATCCATGGGCACAATACCACGAGCTACAAAAACCATGGGACCAAAAACTACCAATATTTACCTAAAATGGATTTAAATCATTGAATCTTTCATTGATTCAACTTTAACCAAATATATAAGAAGGAAAAGAGCATAGTACGATTGTGCCTTTCAGATTCAATGTTACAAAATATATTAGGAGAAGCTATACCCAAGGAATTATGGGATAAGTTAGGGGTTTTGTATCAGTCTAAGTCCTTGGTGAATAAATTTTTCCTTCGAAAGAAGTTGTACCTCCTCAGGATGAATGATGGAGGCTCAATGATAGATCATCTAAATTCCTTCAATACTATGGAAAGTTATTTGTTTTATATGGATATTAATATTTCAGATGAAGATAAGTGCATTATTTTACTGTGTTCAATGCCAAATGTGTGGGATAGTTTGGTTGTAGATATTAGTAGTAATAAGACCACGTTAAAGTTTGATGGTGTGGTTTCATACTTGTTATGAAAGGAAATGAGGAGGAAAACCATGGATAGCCATAGCATGGATTCCTTATCTCTAAAAGAACATAACGTAGATAGAAATAAAAATAACTCTTTGAGTCGGAGATATAAATCTATAGGTAGATATAAATCTCTAGGAAATTCCTTAAAGAAATGTTGGAAATGTGGTAAAGATAGGAATTTCAAGAAAGTTTGCAGATAAAAAAGTGTTGATGTAAAAAACCTCTCTTGAACATCTCAAAGTGTTTGGTTTTGATTTTTATCTATATACTCCAAGGGAAGATAGGAGTAACTTGGGTAATAAATTTTAGAAGTGTATCATTATTCGTTTTAAAGATGGTATAAAAGGCTATAAACTTTGGAACCAAGAAACTAACAAGGTTATCTACAATTTGGATATCATCATTAGAGAGGTTAAAGATGTTCCCAAACATGAAGTACAACCAAAAGAAAAGGAAACATAGATAAGAGAAATTGAGTTGGAGGGTGAAGAATATGACTCAATAGAAGAAAATAAATAAAAAAAAGAATAATCTCATACTCCAGTACTGAGGAGATCCATTTGGGAAACAAGAAAGGAATTCTCCACCTGATTTTATTTATAATTTTTCTTTGTCTATTATTGATTATGATCCTATCATTGTTAGGGATTTATTGGATTCATTTGATGAAAAACTCTAGAAGAAGGCCATGGTTGAGGAAATGGTAGTCTTGGATAAAAATGATGCTTGGTATCTAGTTGAGTTGCCAACTAGAATAAACCTTCTTGGTAGAAAATGGGTGTTTAAGAAGACTTTGAATGTAGAAGGTAATGTGGAGAATTATAAATCTCACTTAGTAGCAAAAGGATATTCCCGGGAAGAGGGAATTGATTTTGGTGACATTTTTTCTCATGTGGCTAAATTGACTTCTATTATATTTATTTTGTTGGTTGTTGCTACTTTTTATATTGAAGTAGAAAAGACGGATGCAAATACAACATTCCTACATGGAGATCTTGAAGAAGAAATATACATGAAGAAACTAGAAGGTTTTGCAGTGAAGGGTAAGAAAGAGATGGTTTACAAGATGAAAAATTCCCTATACGGGTTAAAGCAATCTCCAAGGATATGGTATGAAATATTTGATACTCATATTTTGGGACTTGGTTTCACAAGCATAAAATATTATCACTATGTGTATTTCAAATTAGTTGGATATCATTTTATTTATATGGTGATGTAGGTTGATGATATATTTTTGATTGGAAACAACCGAGAAATCGTCATGGAGGTAAATATCCAATTGTATTTTGAATTTGATATGAATCATCCTGGTGTTCAAAATTTTGTTTTAGGAATGGAAATTAAAAGAGATCAAGCAAACATGGAACTTTGGTTGAATCAAAGGAAATATTTTGAGACAACATTGCGTAGATTTAATATGCAGGAATGTAAACTGATGAAGGTATTGATTCCTATAGGTGTAAATTTATGTACGAATTAGTGTCCCAAGACATGGGAAGATGAATAAGATGTGTACCATGTTTCCTATGCTAATGATGTTGGAAGTTTGATGTATGAAATGGTATGTACTATACTGGACATTGCACATGCAGTGGTATTTCTAAGTGGGTATATTTTAAAACCAAGAAAGGAGTATTAGACAATTGTAAAGGGGGTTTTCAGGTATTTGTGTGGCCCCACAGATTATGGAATTTTATACCAAGGAAGACTTGGAGCAAACAGATTGTTGGACATACATGGATTTTGTGATACATATTAGGCTATAGATAGGGATCATAGAAGATATACAAGTGGTTATGTGTTTAAGCTATTTTGAGGAGAAATCAGTTGGATGAGAAACATATAGTCTATAGTTTCTCTCTCAGCTACAAAATATTAATACATGAAAGATACTCATGTGAGTAAGGAATTTGTATGGTTACATAGTTTTTGTTCAAGTATTGAGTTTGTACAACAAGGTGTAACAATAGATTGTGATAGTCAAAGTGCAATATTTCTAGAAAATAACTCATCTTATCATTCTAAGACAAAGCACATTGATGTTTAATATCACATTGTGAGAGACATGGTTGACAACAAGAAGGTGTTGATGGTGAATGTCAACACTTAGAAGAATATTTCAAATTCATTGACAAATTGTGTAATCAGTAAGGAGTTCTCTTAGTGAAGAGAAGCAATGGGCATTGCTTCCTTGAATTGTTGATCATGTAATCCTTAGGCTCCCTGTATGAAAAGGAAACAAGAAGTGGGAGAATTTTTGGTTGTGTGTTATATTCTTTTCACAATTAGACCCATGGATTGTACATTGCACCAAACATAGTGGGGGGATCACACAAGGGGATGAGCCCTCGAGAAAAAAATTGGGAACTGCTTTTAGTCCATTTTTGGCCTATTTTTGTTGTTTTTTAGATCAATAGTTTTTTGGTCCATTGTAATGTAATTCCAATCAAAGAATCTAATTTGAGTCAATGGATTAGGGTTTTGGATGATGGAATTTCCTCTATAATGTATTGCAATGGTGAAGTTAATACAATGAGAGTTAGAGGTTGGGCTCTAAACATTTATTGGTTTTCCCAGTTAAAGGTTTGTAGGGTAAGATTATGAGTTATGTCTGATTTCTAATATTTTCCTTCTATTTTATAAAGACTCTATATGTACATTGCTATACTATAAAGGTTTAAAAACTACACCAAAAGTTCAGTCTATCAAATCTTTCACCAAGACCATACTTCATGGGACATAGCCAAGAAGGGTACCAAAATTTCCCTCTATATAGTATTTGAGGAATTTTTCTGCCATGTGCTTCCTTAGAAACCTACCTACAAGTGCTTAGTTCTCAAACTCCATAATTTCATTAATTTTTACTACATCACCAAGCAAGATGTTAATGGCCTTCAATTTTTTTCCTTATGCACTTCCTTCAGTTATGAGGGTTCCCTAGTCCTCCCAGGATGAAGTATCCTTATAAAGAGGTATTGGAATGAAAGAGAGAGATACCACTCATGAGATGACCCGTTATATTTGATCCAATAGACCATTACTTATGGTAATTGTTTGAGAAACCTTCAATAAGACTAGAACTATGAGAACTTCCCATCAAGTCTAAAGGAGATTTTTTATCCGCACTAATAGTGTGGAGAGAGTTCCATACATATGAGGTTAATAATCCCACCTAATCCATAACCTGAGAAATATTTTTGAAGGTTATAATATCTCCCTAGTTGTACTTGCCTTTATCCTCCTCGTGTGTGTTGGTCACTATAATTGCTTATTAATTAAAACAATCAAGTGTTACATAAATTGTCAACCCAGGGAAGTCTGTTTATTTCAAAGGCAATCACACACTGTATATGCTCAATCTCAAAAGCAATCCCAAGTTGTAGTAAAAATTACACTAATCACACTTTGCTTTGAATAGACTGAAGTTCTACTTTGGATTACAATAAAAGCAATCCATCTATTGCAGAGTTTAAGATTCAAAGGAAAATAATTATTAGAAGAATCTTGGATTACATTAAGAAACAACAACCTAGGAAAAAGGAACCTTTCAGCACACTGCAAAGAAGACTAACTATTCTGTAACAGAGAACATGACCCTATTCCCCAAGCAGGAATCTTCAGCACATGTCTCTGACTATCACATTTTCATAAACTCATTCTGCAAACAGAATTACCAATCAAAATGATCAACAATTACCTAGGAATGAATTGTATGAAAACGATGTAACAATTAGTTGAAACAGAGTTTTAACAATGTATGAATAAAAACAATACTAACACACTACAGAAACTAATGGGTGAATCTTGTGAATAAGGTGGGCCCTCTCCTTCTCACAAGATTCCCTGGAAATGAAAGGAACTAAGAAGAAATGCTTAGAATAATCTTTTATTCATCTGTCAAATGTGACAAGTTACAATATCAAAAGTGAACACGCTCCTTCTCTGTAATTCCCTTCTAGCTAAGCCTTTCGTAATCTCCCTTCTAATGCTGATTTCTCCCTTATTTAAAGAGGAGAATCCTGTTAATACAATTAAGCATAAAATTACATGTGTACATACAAATCCTATTCTTAGTCTGATCTAATCTTCTATGCTGGAATAGGATATTCTAATCTTCCGTAGCAAGATGTTGTTACAATGGTTGTAATGGTGCTGGCTTGAGGTACATCTGTTGCGGCCGGTGTAACAACTCCTTTAATTATCCTTTCTTGTTACTGCTATATGTGAGATACTATTTCAGCATCACAAATCACAAACTGTTTCAGCAACGGGATTTGTGTACTGTTTGACTGTTTCAACAACGTGGTCTTCAAGAAGGAACGATGGTTGTAATGGTGTTGGCTTGAGGTATAGCTATTGTGGCTAGTGTAACAGCTCCTTAATTATCTTTTCTTGTTACTACTGTATGTGAAATACTGTTTCAGCATCGCAAATCACAGACTGTTTCAGCAACGGGATTTGTGTATTGTTTGACTATTTCAGCAACATGGTCTTCAAGCAACAACGATATTTTAACTGCAGTCTTCAAACTGTTTTAGAAACTATATGTTTCTGATTAATGGCTAAGTATGAAAGTAATGTAAAATTACATGTAAAACAAATTAAACATATAGCAAAGAGAAGAAACATTATATACCTTTGGAAAAATAGATTAAGGTGATAATGTAGGCTTGAATATGAGTGGGAAAATGATGTAATGATAGCAAAAAGTATGAAAAAAAAGGTACATTATAGGGTCCTAACATCCCCCCCAACTAAAAAGGTTGCATGTCCTCAGGCAACTTCAATTTGAATCAGAATCCGGATACCGACTCTGGGCGTGCAAATTACTTAAGTAGTAGCTGTAGAAAGTACTCTCTGTTGGGGCTTTGAATCCTTGAACATGTTGTAGCCTTTGCCAGGCTGCTGCTTCAACCTTCTTAGACAACCTATGATGAACTTGATACTTCTCTGTTGGCATCCACAGAATGAGAAAATGGAATTGATAACCTATCCAATTTTCTGCACATTGCTGGACACATTTGATGTAACTAGGTACCTGGGAGATTGTTGTCTCAAGATTGNTTCTAATGCTGATTTCTCCCTTATTTAAAGAGGAGAATCCTCTTAATACAATTAAGCATAAAATTACATGTGTACATACAAATCCTATTCTTAGTCTGATCTAATCTTCTATGCTGGAATAAGATATTTTGATCTTCTGTAGCAAGATGTTGTTATAGTGGTTGTAATGGTGCTGGCTTGAGGTACAGTTGTTGCGGCCGATGTAACAGCTCCTTTAATTATCCTTTCTTGTTACTGCTGTATGTGAGATACTGTTTCAACATCTCAAATCACAGACTGTTTCAGCAACGAGATTTGCGTACTGTTTGACTATTTTAGCAACGTGGTCTTCAAGCAACAACGATGGTTGTAATGGTGCTGGCTTGAGGTATAGCTGTTGCGGCCAGTGTAACAGCTCCTTAATTATCTTTTCTTGTTACTGCTGTATGTGAAATACTGTTTCAGCATCGCAAATCACAGATTGTTTCAGCAACGGGATTTGCGTATTGTTTGACTATTTCAGCAACGTGGTCTTCAAGCAGAAACGATATTTTAACTGCAGTCTTCAAACTGTTTTAGCAATTATATGTTTCTAATTAATGGCTAAGTATGAAAGTAATGTAAAATTACATGTAAAACAAATCAAACATATAGCAAAAAGAGGAAACGTTATATACCTTTGGAAAAATAGATTAAGGTGATAATGTAGGCTTAAATATGAGTGGGAAAAGGATGTAATGATAGCAAAAAGTATGAGCAAAAAGGTACATTATAGGGTCCTAACAGTGTGGTCCTTGAAAGTAGGGTTGGAGAAAAGGGAAGTCTGTCACCATTCTATTTCTCTATGTAGGGCGATATTAAAATGACATTGAGATTATGTTCCACTAAGTAGAAATTACATATTTTCTATCCTTTTAGAATAATAAATTCATCCATGAAACTATAGTAAATAACATTTCAATCCAACATAATGGTCAAGTGAGGTTGCAATACAACATAACACTTTAGGAATGTCACAATGTGACAAAGACATGGATGAATGCCACAATTCGAAATAACCGTTCAATATCATAGCAATTTGATATATAAGTCAACTAAGATAAACCTTGAAATGAGACATAACCATTGAGGAACATCACAATACAACATAAACCTCAAGGAACACTCCAATGTGACATAACCCTTCGTGAACAACACAATGCAACATAGTCATTGAGGAATAAAACAATTTGACATAATATAACCAAGATGAATGTTGAAATGCAACAAAACCATTAATGAATGTAGCAATTCGATATAATTAAACCAATATGAATGTCACAATGCAACATAACCTTTGAGGAATATTGTAATTCAACATAACACCTAAGGAATGTCGCAATCCAACATAATCCTTGGTGAACTTCACAATGCAACATAACCATTGAGGAACATCACAATCAAATATAACCCTTGAGGAATGTCGCAATGCAACAAAACCCTTAATTAACATCTAATGCAACATAACCATTGAGAATATAGTAAAATTTCATAAGTAGACTAAGACGAATGCCACATTGTGACATAACCAATAAGGAATGTCGCAATCTCATAGATTACTGGAGAAACATCACAATGCATCATAACCCTCATACAATGTTACAATGTGACATAACCATTGAGGAATGTTGTATTTTGACATAAATTCAAGCAAGATGAACATCATAATGCAACATAACCATTGAAGAATATCACAATCCAACATATCCCTGATTGAACATCATAATCTGACATAACTGTTAAGAAATGTATAAATTCGATATAAGCCAACCAAGAGATATGTCACAATTAGACATAACCAGATTATCAACCTTTGTGTCACAATGTGACATAATATTGAAGTCAATCTCTTAATGTCATAATGTGTTATAATATTGTAGTCATTCATAATGTCATAATGTGAATTAATTTTTAATGCATTCTCTTAATGACATAAAATTCAAGTCAACCTTTTAATCTCACAACATGACATAATATTGAAGTCAACCATAATGTCACATGTGACATAATATTGAATTCATCATCTTCATGTCGCAAAGTCGATGATGGTCAATCATTGTCAACCTTGGTCAACCATTGAGGAACATTACAATCCAACATATCCCTTCACGAGCATAACAATGTGACATAACACATGAGGAACACTTTAATTCAACATAAGTACATCAAGATGAACATTGCAATTCAAGATAAAAATCAAGGAACATCACAAATTTAGCAACCCTTGATGAACATCAAATGGAAAAAAACCATTAAGAATCACAATAATTCTGCATAAGTCAACCAAGATGAATATCATAATTCACGATAACCTTTCAAGAACATTGTAATGAAACATAACCCTTAAGGAATGTCACAAAGGTACATAACACTTGATGAACCTTGCAATATGA
>JASDQU010435986.1:21984-39549 GCA_032191745.1 Picea mariana
GGTCATTGGGTTAGGGTTTTGGATGCCGCTGGCTCCTATATGTATATTGTATTGTAAACAATGTAACACAATGTATGAATATCATATATGTTGGTTTTCCCGGTTTGGGTTTCCAGGTGAAAAATCTCTATGCAATGTTTGTATCTTTTCTGTTCTTTTCTAAATATCAGTTTGTGGTAGATATTGTACAAGGTTAGAATTTACAAAACCATCCAAAGATATCTTTGTTCCCTTGGTCAAATTCGACAAAGATGACCAAGTGAGCATTCACCCCTCACCTCTAGGACCAATTACAATGGATTATCCTAGGCATATTTAAAGGATTGATTACATGCAATCCATGGGCACAATACCACGAGCTACAAAAACCATGGGACCAAAAACTACCAATATTTACCTAAAATGGATTTAAATCATTGAATCTTTCATTGATTCAACTTTAACCAAATATATAAGAAGGAAAGAGCACAATACGATTGTGCCTTTCAGATTCAATGCTACAAAATATATTAGAAGAAGCTATACCCAAGGAATTATGGGATAAGTTAGGGGCTTTGTATCAATCTAAGTCCTTGGTGAATAAATTTTTCCTTCGAAAGAAGTTGTACCTCCTCAGGATGAATGATGAAGGCTCAATGATAGATCATCTAAATTCCTTCAATACTATGGAAATTTATTTGTTTTCTATGGATATTAATATTTCAGATGAAGATAAGTGCATTATTTTACTGTGTTCAATGCCAAATGTGTGGGATAATTTGGTTGTAGATATTAGTAGTAATAAGACCACGTTAAAGTTTGATGGTGTGGTTTCATCCTTGTTATGAAAGGAAATGAGGAGGAAAACCATGGATAGCCATAGAATGGATTCCTTATCTCTAAGAGAACATACCCTAGATAGAAATAAAAATAACTTTTTGAGTCGGACATATAAATCTATAGGTAGATATAAATCTCCAGGAAATTCCTTAAAGAAATGTTGGAAATGTGGTAAAGATAGGAATTTCAAGAAGGTTTGCAGATCAAAAAGTGTTGATGTCAAAAACCTCTCTTGAACATCTCAAAGTGTTTGGTTTTGATTTTTATCTATATACTCCAAGGGAAAATAGGAGTAACTTGGGTAATAAATTTGAGAAGTGTATCTTTATTCATTTTAAAGATGGTATAAAAGGCCATAAACTTTGGAACCAAGTAACTAACAAGGTTATCTACAATCGGGATGTCATCATTAGAGAGGTTAAATATGTTCCCAAACAGGAAGTACAACCAAAAGAAAAGGAAACATATATAAGAGAAATTGAGCTGGAGGGTGAAGAATATGACTCAATAGAAGAAAAGAAATAAAAAAAAAGAATAATCTCATACTCCAGTACTGAGGAGATCTATTTGGGAAACAAGAAAACAAGAAAGGAATTCTCCACCTGATTTTCTTTCTATTTTTTCTTTGTCTATTATTGATTATGATCCTATCATTGTTAGGGATTTATTGGATTCATTGGATGACAAACTCTAGAAGAAGGCCATGGTTGAGGAAATGATAGTCTTGGATAAAAATGATGCTTTGTATCTAGTTGAGTTGCCAACTGGAATAAATCTCTTTGGTAGAAAATGGGTGTTTAAGAAGACGTTGAATGTAGAAGGTAATGTGGAGAATTATAAAGCTCACCTAGTAGAAAAAGGATATTCTCGAGTCGAGGGAATTGATTTTGGTGACATTTTTTCTCATGTGGCTAAATTGACTTCTATTATATTTATTTTGTTGGTTGTTGCTACTTTTTATATTGAAGTAGAAAAAACGGATGTAAATACAACATTCCTACATGGAGATCTTGAAGAAGAAATATACATGAAGCAACCAGAAGGTTTTGCAGTGAAGAGTAAGAAAGAGATGGTTTACAAGATAAAAAAATTCCCTATACGGGTTAAAGAAATCTCCAAGGATATGGTACAAAAAGTTTGATACTCATATTTTGGGACTTGGTTTCACAAGCATAAAATATTATCACTATGTGTATTTCAAATTAGTTGGAGATCATTTTATTTATATGGTGATGTAGGTTGATGATATATTGTTGATTGGAAACAACCGGGAAATCATCATGGACGTAAATACCCAATTGTATTTTGAAATTGATATGAATCATCCTGGTGTTCAAAATTTTGTTTTAGGAATGGAAATTAAAAGAGATCAAGCAAACATGGAACTTTGGTTGAATCAAAGGAAATATTTTGAGACAACATTGCGTAGATTTAATATGAAGGAATGTAAATTGATGAAGGTATTGATTCCTATAGGTGTAAATTTATGTATGAATTAGTGTCCTAAGACATGGGAAGATGAATAAGATATGTACCATGTTTCCTATGCTAATGATGTTGGAAGTTTGATGTATGAAATGGTATGTACTGTACTAGACATTGCACATGTAGTGGTATTTCTAAGTGGGTATATTTTAAAACCAAGAAAGGAGTATTAGACAATTGTAAAGAGGGTTTTCAGGTATTTGTGTGGCCCCACAGATTATGGAATTTTATACCAAGGAAGACTTGGAGCAAACAGATTGTTGGACATACATGGATTTTGTGATGCATATTAGGCTATAGATAGGGATCATAGAAGATATACAAGTGGTTATGTGTTTAACCTATTTTGAGGAGAAATCAGTTGGATGAGAAACATATAGTCTATAGTTTCTCTCTCATCTACACAATCTTAATACATGAAAGATACTCATGTGAGTAAGGAAGTTGTATGGTTACATAGTTTTTGTTCAAGTATTGGGTTTGTACAACAAGGTGTAACAATAGATTGTGATAGTCAAAGTGCAATATTTCTAGAAAATAACTTATCTTATCATTCTAAGACAAAGCACATTGATGTTTAGTATCACATTGTGAGAGACATGGTCGACGACAAGGAGGTGTTGATGGTGAATTTCAACACTTTGAAGAATATTTCAAATTCATTCACAAAGTGTGTAATCACTAAAGAGTTCTCTTAGTGAAGAGAAGCAATGAGAATTGCTTCCCTAAATTGTTTATCATGTAATCCTTAGGCTCCCTGTATGAAAATGAAACAAGAAGTGGGAGAATGTTTGGTTGCGTGTTATATTCTTTGCACAATTAGACCCATGGATTGTACATTGCACCGAGCATAGTGGGGGGGTTCACACAGGGGGATGAGCCCTCGAGAAAAAAATTGGGAACTGCTTTTAGTCCGTTTTTGGCCTATTTTTGTTGTTTTTTAGATAAATAGTTTTTTGGTCCATTGTAATGTAATTCCAATCAAAGAATCTAATTTGAGTCAATGGATCAAGGTTTTAGATGATAGAATTTCCTCTATAATGTATTGCAATGGTGAAGTTAATATAATGAGAGTTAGAGGTTGGGATCTAAACATTTATTGGTTTTCCCAATTAAAGGTTTGTAGGGTAAACTTCTAAGTTATGTGTGATTTCTAATATTTTTCTTCTATTTTATAAAGAATCTATATATGCATTTCTATACTATAAAGGTTTAAAAACTACACCAAAAGTTCAGTCTATCAAATATTTCACCAAGACCATACTTCATGGGACATAGCCAAGAAGGGTACCAAAATTTCCCTCTATATAGTATTTGAGCAATTTTTCTGCCATGTGCTTCCTTAGAAACCTACCTACGAGTGCTAAGTTCTCAAACTCCATAATTTCATTAATTTTTACTACATCACCAAGCAAGATGTTAATGGCCTTCAATTTTTTTCCTTATGCACTTCCTTCAATTATGAGGGTTCCCTAGTCCTCCTAGGATGAAGTATCCTTATGAAGATGTATTGGAATGAAAGAGGTAGATACCACTCATGAGATAACCCGTTATATTTGATCCAATAGACCATTACTTATGGTAATTGTTTGAGAAACCTTCAATAAGACTAGAACTAAGAGAACTTCCCATCAAGTCTAAAGGAGATTTTTTATCCACACTAATAGTGTGGGGAGAGTTCCATACATATGAGGTTAATACTCCCACCTAATCCATAACCTGAGAAATATTTTTGAAGGTTATAATATCTCCCTAGTTGTACTTGCCTTTATCCTCCTCGTGTGGTCCTTGAAAGTAGGGTTGGGAAAAAGGGAAGTTTGTCACCATT
This sequence comes from Picea mariana, assembly GCA_032191745.1. Classification (NCBI taxonomy): domain Eukaryota; kingdom Viridiplantae; phylum Streptophyta; class Pinopsida; order Pinales; family Pinaceae; genus Picea; species Picea mariana. The sequence continues at coordinate 26,117 of JASDQU010435986.1, forward strand.
CTATTTCTCTATGTAGGGTGATATTAAAATGACATTGAGATTATGTTCCACTAAGTAGAAATTACATTTTTTCTATCTTTTTAGAACAATAAATTCATCCATGAAACTATAGTAAGTAAGATTCCAATCCAACATAACGGTCGAGTAAGGTTGCAATACAACATAACACTTCAGGAATGTCACAATGTGACAAAGACATGGATGAATGCCACAATTCGAAATAACTGTTCAATATCATAGTAATTTGATATATAAGTCAACTAAGATAAACCTCGAAATGAGACATAACCATTGAGGAACGTCACAATACAACATAAACCTCAAGGAACGCTCCAATGTGACATAACCCTTCCTGAACAACACAATGCAACATAGTCATTGAGGAATAAAACAATTTGACATAATATAACCAAGATGAATGTTGCAATGCAACAAAACCATTAATGAATGTAGCAATTCGATATTATTAAACCAATATGAGTGTCACAATGCAACATAACCTTTGAGGAATTTATTGTAATTCAACATAACACCTAAGGAATGTCAGATCCAACATAATCCTTGGTGAACTTCACAATGCAACATAACCATTGAGGAACATCAAAATCAAATATAACCCTTGAGGAATGTCGCAATGCAACAAAACCCTTAATTAAAATCTAATGCAACATAACCATTGAGAATATAGTAAAATTTCATAAGTAGACTAAGATGAATGTCACATTGTGACAAAACCAATAAGGAATGTTGCAATCTCATAGATTACTGGAGAAACATCACAATGCAACATAACCCTCATAAAATGTTACAATGCGACATAACCATTGAGGAATGTTGTATTTTGACATAAATTCAAGCAAGATGAACATCGCAATGCAACATAACCATTGAAGAATATCACAATCCAACATATCCCTAAATGAACATCATAATCTGACACAAGTGTTAAGAAACGTATCAATTCGATATAAGCCAACCAAGATATATGTCATAATTAGACATAACCAGATTATCAACCTTTGTGTCACAATGTGACATAATATTGAAGTCAATCTCTTAATGTCATATTGTGTTATAATATTGTAGTCATTCATAATGTCGTAATGTGAATTAAATTTTAATGCCTTCTCTTAATGACATAAAATTCAAGTCAACCTTTTAATCTCACAACATGACATAATATTGAAGTCAACCATAATGTCACATGTGACATAATATTGAATTCATCATCTTCATGTCGCAAAGTCGATGATGGTCAATCATCGTCAACCTCAGTCAACCATTGAGGAACATCACAATCCAACATATCCCTTCATGAGCACAACAATGTGACATAACACATGAGGAACACTTTAATTCAACATAAGTACATCAAGATGAACATTGCAATGTAAGATAAAAATCAAGGAACATCACAAATTTAACAACCCTTGATGAACATCAAATGGAAAAAAACCATTAAGAATCACAATAATTCTGCATAAGTCAACCAAGATGAATATCATAATTCACGATAACCTTTCAAGAACATTGTAATGAAACATAACCCTTAAGGAATGTCACAAAGGTACATAACACTTGATGAACCTTGCAATATGACATAACCATTGAGGAATGTATCAATTCAACATAAGTCAAGAAAGATGAATGTACACAATATGACACAACCATTGGACAATGATGTAATCCAACATAAGCCTTGAGGAACATTGCAATGAAGCATAACCCTTGATAGATGTCACAATGCGACACAACCATTGAGGAACATAGCAACCTGACATATGTTAATCAAGATGAACATCGCAATGTGACATGACAATAGTCAACCACAKACAACATGGTTAACCATGGTGAACCAAAGTCAATCATAGAAAACCAAAATTAACCATGGTCAACCATAGTCAAACAATCTCCACTATGGTCAACCATACTCAATCAAAGTCAACCATAATGAACCATGGCCAACCAAAGTTAACCATAGTAARACATGGTCAGCCACAATCTTCCATAATCAACCATCACTAACATGGTCAATGAAAGTCAATCATGGTTAATCGTGGTCAGTTTTGTTCAACCATGGTCAATCATTGTAAACCAAACTCATCCATAGTCAATCATGGTCAACTAAAGACAACCATAGTAAAACATGGTGAACGAGTCATCCACACKCAACATTGTTAACCATAATTAACATGGTCAACCATTGTAAATTATAGTTAAACAAGGTGAACCRTRGACAACCAAATTTYAGTCATTATAAAGTCAAACYTRACCAATCATAGTCAACTAAAGTCAACCATGGTCAAACATATTCCACCAAAATCAACCATGATTAAAAGTATTTCACCAAAATCAACCATAGTCAAATATAATGAACTAAAGTGTACCATAATCAAACATGGTCGACTAAGGTCGACTAAAATCAACCATGATCAAGCATAACTAAACATGGTCAACCAAGCCAACCTTAATCAATTAGGTTTCATCATATTCAAATATAATCAAATATCACATATATTTTAATATTAATTATATGGATCTCTTAATTCAAAAAAATACTTATCCTCTTCACAAAATAACCACGTAATTAGTTAAAAAAAAATTGATATACCTAAATTAAAACCATTTTCTAATTTTTTTTTTGACCTAATAACACCAATCGTCATGTGGTTTTGCTCGTCTTATTATCATGAAATAAACTTTCTTTATCGGACAATACCCCAATAAACGAGAGAGGCCAAAGCATCACGAAAGGTGAAGCCAGATAAACAGAAGTAAGAAACGGAAAAGGTGGATTACGACACATCTTCTGTCGTCGTAGATTCAACGATTACTCCTTATTCCTGTAAACCTTTGAAAGTTGTTTTTATATTTAAGCTATAAGAGTATGTTTACCAAACCATAAAAAACTAGCGACGTGACGCCACGTGTCATCGTTGAAAAATAGACTGTCAGAACAAGGACGGTTAGTTATACTTGCTCCGCGTCTTCCGGGATTTAATATCCAACGAGTATAATGTGATCTGTTATTTTTCAGAAATTCAACCTATCCGGAATGGAGTCGTTATTGTACTAATAAAAAACATTATTATCGACCTATTTTCATTTGATGTTTTCTGCGCGCTAACTATTAAAGAAACAACCCAAAACATTATTATCGACCTATTATCGACCTTAATTAATCCGTGACAGGTCTTGCAGTGAGAGATATGCATGTGAACTCATACGTGCCGGCACGTGGTCACGGCCAGGCTTGCTGGGACCATTTTGGGAAGCAGCAGGTTATTTCTATATGTACTCTGCAGGCAGGCACGGTCCGTAGTGTTTCTGTCTGCTACGAGCAGAGGAGATCGCCAGCTCCGGTGTTAACTTTTAGGGTTCCAGGACCGCGCTACAGAAGAAGTTTGAACATGGGTAAATCTCCTTGCTGCTCGAAAGGAGGACTTAACCGGGGGGCCTGGACCGCCAATGAAGATATGATTCTCTCCAAATACATTCGAATTCATGGCGACAATGGATGGAGAAATGTTCCCCTAAAAGCAGGTGAATGTCAGTTAAGTACTAATAGTGCTATCAATATAAACATAGCCTTGCATTATGATGGTAAATAAGATGAGAAAAATTATTTGCAGGTCTTAAGCGGTGTGGGAAGAGTTGTAGATTACGTTGGATTAACTATCTTCGCCCCGACATTAAACGCGGAAACATTTCCCCAGCTGAGGAGGATCTCATTATTCGGATGCATTGCCTACTTGGGAATCGGTATGTGGCGAAGACCAAATATTTATCCATGTAGTAACTTCATTACCCACTCAGTTTATATAATTTCCCTTTCAGTCTGAAAGTTCGAGCCTCAAATTTTGGCATAATAAATAGTACAATGCAAATGCTTGATTATATTTTACATGCAGGTGGTCCCTGATAGCAGGACGTCTGCCCGGGAGAACAGATAATGAAATCAAGAATCACTGGAACACTTGTCTGAGCAAGAAGTTGGCAATAAATGAATGCCAGTCCAGGAGGTCGCAAAATCTGAAGTCGAGACCAGAATCTCCTCCCGTGCAAAAGTATGTCTCTAAAACTACTCCAGTCAAAACAACGGCAGTGAGATTTTCTGGAGTGCTAAAACTAGAACGCAATAACGTTTACGGGACCAATGATAGGTCAGATCGATCTTTGAAATTGTGTGATGGTAAAGAAATTTCAAATTCCTTAGAGCAACTTGTGGATGATTCTATCGGAAGCAAAGGTTCCGAGGGCATTGGCCTTACCGTGGATGATATCAACCTTCTTGAAATGATAGAAGTTAGAAATTCTACATGCTGTATGTGGGATTTAGCGGACCAGCAATTCCCAGATTACCAGCATTTTGCAGAAGAATCACCTACTATAGCAGAGAATTTATTGGAATTGAACGATATATTGTCTCCCCACTGCGATTTTCCCTCGTTTCCATCTTGTTTTTCAACAGATTTTCCAAGGGAAGAACTCAGCGATCAGACGCAGCCAGGAAATTGTATTGACGTGCTCGATTATTTAGAGAAACCAACAGCATAGTCACTGAGCTTGCAAATCGCAGGTAATAATAAAAGGGAGAACCGTGTCGGATTAATTTCAAAATATTGTTGTAGCTATTGCCGAACGAAGATTGCTTAATCAATCCGGTTAAGTTGATTATTTTCGCATGGAATTCAAAGTTTTGAGGATGGGAACTGCGGCTAATTTAAAAAGAACAATGAAGCTTTTGTTATATTTTGCAGATCCAATTATGGTTGTTCACATGCGTCCGAATGTGTTTGTTTAGGTCTTTCTTTTTTCAGAAGTTCGAGCTTAAGACAAGTATATTAAACGTGGCCTTTTTATCGGCAAATCTAGCATTAAAAAAACTAGATTATCATGATCCAATGATCCAGAACGTAAGTTTATACGAAGAAGCTTAATTCATTTGAACTATTTTAAAATAAATATCCAATTATATATATATATATATATATATATATATATATATATATATATATATATTGATTTTAAAAATAAACTGTTCAAAGAGGTTAAAGGATACTGAAATTATTTTGGTCAAAGGGTCGTAATAAAAATTATATTAAAGGAATATTGTTAGATTTAGGTTTATGTTTTTAAAAATAAACTGTTCAAAAAGGTTAAAGATATTGAAATTATTTTGGTCAAAGGGTCGTAAGAAAATTTATATTAAAGGAATATTATTAGATTTAAAAATTGATGAAGGTTCGTTGAAGGAAATCAATTATAAAATTAAGTTTTGTTTATTAAAGTAATTTATTATTATTTTTATATATTTATAATATAATATTTCATAAAGAAAGCAGACTATGAAAAACAAATTTGGAGCAAGTATTCATCGTCTTTCTTATGTATATATATAATATTTTATTTTTATTAAATAGTTTATTTGATTTTGATAAACAACTTAGAATTATAAAACATTTATGTACTAACTTCGTACTGTTTGTAAATATATAAACAAAGGTAGTGATCAGTGGAGGTAGTAATCATTGAATAGGAGACAATTCTATATTTAGATTTTTTTTATAATAATAGTAATTTGTAGGATGTTTATGTTAGAAGTATTTAGGAATTGATTTTGATTTTAAGTTAACAATATCGTGATATTTATAAAAGAATAAGAGGTTGGAAAATCTATTTGATTGTGAGAAGTTGTAAGGTTTCATAATTTTGGTTTTGTAAAAAAGGTTCCTCTTGAAAAATTCCTTCTTTGATTTGCTGGGTGAGAGTCTTTCCTAAAATCTCAAAATCACATTAGTAGTACGTGGGGCCACTTATGGGCAAAGCCCAATGGTACTAAAACTGGATTAGGTCTATAAAAAAGCAAAAGATGAAAATCTGCACAAATCTTGGAACAACCCAACTTGAGTAAAAACTACTATCGATGTAATTTTATATAGGTGCCAGGATTGAGGTCATAGTTTTTCAAGGAAAAGTTGCAAGAGAAATGTAACAAATTTAAAATCATTTCATAATAAACAATATTAAGGAAAATGCAACAAATTCAAAATCATTTCATAATAAATAACATTAACATTAAGAGAAGTACACATTATCTAATCGGTAGTTTTAGAAAAATCAGTAGGACTTTAAAATATCAAAACAATTAACAAAGTTATAATAACTAATTTAAAGAGAATATTAGAATCATTAAAATTGAAAATAATAGAAAGATATGTTATTAAAAAAAATCATTAATTTCGACAGTGCTAATAAAAATCATTAACTTTTATATTGCATTTTTATTCGTGTCTATTGAAAAAAAGATATTGTAAAGTTAAAAACATTTTTTTATAAATTTCATATCGATATTAAAGAATGGATAATGAAATATGTGATCCTAATAACATCACGAATAGAAAGGAGGTTAATTATTCGACATGCTTCACAATTGAGGGGTGGAGCTCTGCAACTTTTAGGGTTTTCCACATGTTCTCATCTCTCACTTGCCCATACCACCTTTGACTCCCTATGTTCGCGCTGACTGCCTTAGCTCTGCGGCCCTGACAACTTTAGAAGAATGGGAACAGAAGGAGGGGTGAAAGCCCCTCTTATCGTAACTTCACAACAAACGATCTAGGGAACTCCTGAGCGGAACGTTCATCCTTTGAGTCGTCTCTGCACCTACGAGACCAATATCTACAAGAAGAAATGGATGTTAGCAGAGAACCGGACATGGATGCTGAGTCCTCGCATCCAAAAGCAGCTCGGGCCTGAATTCCCGGCAAATGCATCCCCCAAGCTCCGGTTGCACCCATATATGTTATCAAAACGACCAGGATAGGAGAGCATACACAGTTCATGAGAGACCACACCCTCATAGGAAAGTTCCTAGGTCTCTGGCCCTCAGAAAAGGACCTAGCTCGCTGGATCAGGACGTGGTGGAACCCTAAGGGAGACTATGAGCTCCAGCTAAGCTCCAAAGGGTTCTTTACAGTAATATTCTACAACCTGGAGGACAAGGACATGATCTTTGAAAGGGGACCATATTTCTACAACTTAGCCTGCCTTTACCTCCGTTTCTGGACGGACCGCTTCAACCTAGAAAAGGAAAACTTCACATATGCACCGGTATGGATTCGCCTCTACTCCCTCCCTCAAGAGTTCTGGTTAGAGGAAATTTTAATGGGCATAGGCAACACCCTGGGTAAATATGTCAAATCCTCTGAAGCTACCAAACAGAGAAAATACACCTCTTATGCAAGGATATGTATCTATATGAACATTTCCAAAGCTCTGCCAGGCACAGTCACCTTAGAATACCAAGATGAGGAATGGGCCCAAACCTTGGACTATGAACACATCCCTTTCAGATGTCGAAAATGCCATGAACATGGGCATCTCTTCAAAGACAAACCTTTAAATTCCCCCCCCAGAAGGAAGCTGAAGAAAAACCTAAGGAAGGTTTCACCCAAGTTCACAATCGAAGAAGACAAGCTCACAAGAAATCCACAACAGTCAACAAAAAAAAGAACTAGAAAAAAAACTCATATGAGGCCCTTAACTGCCTTCTAGAGACAAAAGAGGTGGAAAACCCCCACAAGATTGCGAGGGAAGATCTCAGCAAACACAAGGAAGATCAGCCGACAAAAAGGCATCAGGACCCAGCAGCCCAAGCAGACCCACAAACTCACGTAGCCTCACGAAAAGAACCAGTAAGAGAAGAAGATACAATCATGGAAATGGATGAGTAGGACCTAGTTGAAATAGACCTAGACATGCTAGAAGAGGCACTCAACAAGAAGGATCTCAAAACCTTACCAGAGGACCAACTCAGGAAAGTTCAAAAGGTATTTATGGATTCATCAGTAAGAGCTACATCTAGGTTGGGGATCAACATAGGCCCAAACCAAGATCCAATAAAACACCCAAAAGAAAACAAGAGGTGAGGCAAAAAATCGGCTCAACAAGTAATAAAGGAGGTGGGAAACCATATGATCAACTCGAGACAGATTCAAAGGCTCTCTGAGAGCTCCTTCTCCCACCCACCAAATTGTTAACTATGAATATCCTCACATGGAATATCAGAGGTCTAAATGGAAGATCCATGCAAAGAATTCTTCGAAACTGCATTAAAAAGGAAGACCCTGATATACTCTTGATACAAGAGATAAAATGTGCAGGGCAAATTGTAGAAGACATCCTCCAAAGATGTTGGAAAAACTGTAGCTCCTATCAAACAAAATCAAAGGGAGCTTTAGGAGGCCTGGCCATCCTATGGAATCCCGCCACAATCATCCTAGATCAAGGCTTCTCCACTCCAAATACCATCACAATGCACTATAGAGCCATGGCTCGGACAAGGAGGGAATGATTACAAATGATTATGGACCGCAAAAAAACCAAAACAAAGACTGGCCTACTTAGGCTCTCTAGCCGAGGGAAAATGATGGATTATAGGGGGTGACTTCAATATGATTCTCACGCTGGAGGAGAAAAGAGGGGGGGGGAAACGCCTAGAGCAGGACAACACAAGATTTCAGGAACTCATAGAGAACCTCAGACTAGTATACATAGAGAACAACAATGGTACCTACACCTAGACCAAAAAAAGATCAGGTCACCAACAAATAGCATGCAGGTTAGATCACTTTCTCATTTCAGAAACTCTCCTTCTAGAAGGCCCCCCAAGTAGATTCCAACATCCTCTTGAAAGCAGGCTTGGATCACTGGCTAGTTCAGCTATGGTTAGAAACTATCGCCACCCCCAAGTTAATACCCTTCATATTTGAAATTTTTTGGCTTGCCCATCCAGACCTCCAGGAGCTAGCTCGTCACTGGTGGAGCACAGCAGAAAACCAGGGGGGTACAAAAATGTATTGTTTCTAGCAAAATCTCAAATACTTTAAACAACAGGTGTGCAAATGGAACAAAGAAATCTTTGGGAACATCTTCCAGGAAAGGAAACTGCTAGAACAAAAACTAGAGGATCTTCAAAGGAAATTCATTCTCTCAGGACACACCATCACTCAACAATAGGAGGAGAATGAAATCAAAAGGCAACTGGAAGAAAGACACAAGAAGGAAGAAATCCTGTGGAGACATAAATCTCGGGTCCAATGGATCAATCAGGGAGAGAAAAAAACCAAAATTTTCCACTGGTCCATGATCCACAAACGCCTAATCAACCGCATTACGAAGGTGGAGGACCCTCAACGAAACACCCTGTTAAATCACCAAGAAATTTCACACGAATTGTCAGATTTCTACAAGGATCTCCTCTCAGAACTAATGGTGGACCGCTCCTCAACAATTGAGCGGGTGACCCAAAACATCCCAACTATTATCACCCAGGAGAAGAATGAGGCTCTCATGACCCCAATAATGCAGAAATAAGTGGATCAGGCTATTCAGGATCTACCCACAGGCAAGGCTCCAGGACTGGATGGATTCACCACATAATTCTTCCACTCCTATTGGCCAATGTTAAGGGAAGAAGTGTGGCAGCTGGTGGAGGAATCTCATAGCTCAGGCAAAGTTCTTCCAGCACTTAATGCCACTTTCCTCACCCTAATTCCCAAAGAAGAAAGAGTAACAAACCTGAAGAATTTCAAACCCATAGCACTCTGCAATGTGATCTATAAAATCATCTCCAAGGTCATAGCTCTAAGACTCAAGCCCATACTCCCCTTCATAATATCCAAGGAGCAATCATGTTACGTTGAAGGAAGGAAAATCATGGACAACGTCATTCTTGTCCATGAAATCATTCACTCACTCAAAAGCACCCGCACTCCAGGTATGCTTCTAAAACTTGACCTCTCAAAATCTTTTGAAAAATTAAACTGGCAGTACATGAAATCTCTTCTTTTGGCTTTTGATTTCAACAAGGATTGGATCTCTTGGATAATGAGCATCATTTCCTCAACCTTTTTCTCAATCCTCGTCAATGGAATCACTTCTCAACCCTTCTTCGCCACAAGAGGAATGCGGCAAGGCGACTCTCTCTCCCCTTTCCTATTTGTCATTATGGCTGAGGTCCTAGGATGCTATATCAAGGCCTCAATTCAAAATGGATCCCTCCAAGGCCTCCCTCTTCATGGGTTACAACCAACAACCTCCCATAGCCAATTTTTCGATGACACGCTACTAATGAACACCCCCACTATTCAAGAAGCAAATAAACTAAGTTCCATCCTCGCTAATTTTAGTGAAGCATTTGGCACCACCTTCAATCTTGCCAAATCACAGATCTTGTTCTTTAAGACTCTTGTAGCAATCCAACAACACCTTTCTCAACTTCTGAATACCCCTGTCTGCACTCTTCCCTCGCGCTATCTGGGACTCCCTCTTTCTGATTCAGCAGCTAGAAACATCTCTTGGGATTCTCTCCTACTCTCCATTTCCAATTGGCTCAGCACTTGGACCTTTCGATCCCTCAACCTTCCAGCCAGAATCATTCTCTTAAAGTCAGTCCTTCAAGCCATCCCTGCTTACCTCTTCTTAGCCTTGGATGCCCCCCTTTCATTCATAAAGAAAATAAGAAATCTGTAAAGAAAATTTCTCTGCAATGGACACAATCCAGACAAAAAATGGGCCCTCGTCAGCTAGGACAAGGTATGCAAGCCTAAATCTTTAGGTGGACTGGGCCTCCGGGACCCTGGAAGATTAAACAACACCATGGGAGCAAGAATTTGGTGGAGATGGCTCAAAACTCCATCGGAGATCTAGGACAAACTCTGGAAATGAAAATATGCCCCAAATATGCATAAAATCCATCTTATAAGAATGAGGGAGAAAACTCAAGGCTCCAACATCTAGAATGTGGCCTAGAAAAATAGGCCACTCATTCAGGAACATGCTTTTTGGGAAATTCACAATGGCCAGAATGCCCTATTCTGGATGGATTCTTGGCAGCAATTTCCACCCCTTCAATTGAAAGAAACTCTAAAATCCTATGCTAATCACATACAATATCTCACCACTCTCAAAGTAACAGATTTTTGGACTGATACTCCTAATAACTCTCCTTGGCGAAGCTAGAAATCAACCCATCAGGAGCTCCAAGTTGCACTGGAATGTGATCTGCAACACTGGAATCAAGCAACATCCCAAATGTGAATCCATAAAAGAACAGACCCAGACATTCTCAGATGGGGACACACACCTCACGGTAGCTTAACTCTCAAAGAGGGGTATGCTCTACAGGAGAAATTCCAAAATCTTAAAAAAGATAGCATCTGGACGACAACATGGAAATCAAAACTATGGCCCAAAATATCTACATTCCTCTGGCTCCTCCTACAGAACAAGATCTTAACCTGCGAAAGTCTACAAAAAGAAGGTTTCATTAGCCCCTCGTTTTGCCATCTCTTCCATCTCCAAGTAGAAACCATGGAGCACCTCCTAAAAAAATGCCCATTCAGTGAGGACATCTGGAACCAAGCCACTCAGCTCATGAGAAGAACCAAAAGAGTTAAAAATAGCATCTCAAGCACAATCAGGGAGTGGGGCTCCGACTCCTTTAAAATTCATATCCTGAACAAAACATGGCAACTCTTGATAAGGTGGTTCTTTCATAATCATCGTATCAGTTTTTTATTCGACGTTTCGGACCAAACAAATGTGGTGCATCATCAGGAAGAGTTTTTAAGATATGAAATGACAACTCTTACCAGGCTTCATAGTTTGGAAACTATGGAAATAGAGGAACAAAAGAATCTTTCACTCCTAGCCCTCTCCTCCCTCCCTCCTCTGGAACTCAATCCTCTCGCATCTCCAGGAAAATCTTTAGCTTCATTTATGGACTTTGGAAGACTTCCCCATTGATCCAAGTGAGCTATTTCTCCTTAAATATTGGGGCTTCTCGTTCTCTCACTCCACCCCTCCTTGGCAACACCCCTTATCTTCAAAATCCCTCAGTCCCTCCAAGTGGCTTCCCCCTTCCCCCCCACCAGGATTCCATAAAGTAAACTTTGATGGTGCATCAAAAGGCAATCCAGGCCACTAGGGTTATGGAGCAGTCATAAGAAACAACCTAGGTCAAATTCATAGCCTCATTGCAGACAATATCGGATGTGACACCAAAAATTCAACATAAATTTGGGGTCTCATCAAAGGAGTGAAAATGGCACTAGATCAAAACCTCACATGTATGATCATTGAAGGAGACTTCAAAATCATAATATACTTGGCAACAAAAATTCTGAATGGCCAAGATCCAGGGAAAATCACACCCAGCTGGCTCATCCTTGGCCTTCTCTACAGCTTCCAGGCTCTTCTCAGACCCTCTCTAACTCTAACCCCTTCACACATTCGACGGAGTCCTAACAAAGTTGCGGACAGACTAGCCAATGTCAGGGTTGACTCTATGCAACATATTATTCTCCATGATTCTAGGAAGTCACAAAGCTCACCCCTTTGGATCCAATGTGAGGATCTTGCCCAGCTAGATAGCCCCAACTTGACTGAGGTGTCATCCTTGATCACTCAATAATTCTTATAAGTTAGAAATGATTAGAAGCTTAGGAGAGAGGGTGACCGTAAGAGACAACACAGATGATAAACAAGTGGTACAGGATTTTGGGAAAACAAATTTTGGGAGTCCAGAGCATGGTGGCAGCTGTTTCCCAATGTCGTGAATTCACGATACGCAAATTCACAAAAAGTGTGCTCGGAACCATCGTTTTGGGACGACTGCTCTGATGAGAGAAAATTTCGGGACAATGGCTTTCGGGTGTCCTGAGCATGGAGGAAACTATTCTCCAAAGTTGCGACATCATCGAGTCCATCCATCGTTAGAGAACACGTGGCAGAGATCACGTCAGGAGTTGGAGGTTTGGATGTGCAAAGGAGACTGCATTCCAAATCCCTGATATACGAAGTCGCGACATCATCAGGATCATCCATTGGAGAGGGATGCATGGCAGCCGATTAGTATTTCGCTGACTCGTGACTTGAAGCAGTCAAATGACAGACTTGCAAGAACTCACGATACGCGAAATCATGAAAAGATCACAACCGTGGATCAGGAAGCGATACGGATCGTTGAGCATTCAGGAGATTTTCGAAGGAACCAACTACCCGGAAGTCACGATACACGAATTCCAGTAAGTGCCCAGTGCTTGGTCACACAATGTATTCTGGGGAAAACCATGAAAAGTACTGTAAAAATGTCACCAACAGTTCCACCTTTTGCTGCTAGCATTTTTGTGAATGCTGGTAGACAACAGGTTTTGTAAGGTTTCAGTTGGTATTAATATAAGGATCCACTTTTATTTACAAAAAAAAACATCAAGAATAGAAAACATATGTTGTTAGAGTGCATTAAAAATAATGTTCATAGAATTTATAATAACAAATTTTCTTGTTAATTTGTTAACCCATTAAAACCAACTTTGTAGTGTGTTAACTAATAAAAATAAAAATAAACTACAAATATTATTTCTTAT
>JASDQU010435986.1:57587-74305 GCA_032191745.1 Picea mariana
AAAAAGTCATCTTTTAATTTGCATCTCACAAATTAATGACTAGGGTCCACATTAAGCACTTTCTCACCCCTTAGGCGCCTAGGTGATGAGAAACACTTGCCTAGGTACATTTTAATTTAATTTTAACACTCCCTCTTACCGAGGAAAGTGTTACTCACCACTCCAAGCTTGTCCCTGAAAATTACAAACTTGCCTTTGCCCAATGCTTTGGTGAGTGTTATAAGACAAATTGAAAGGTGCAGAGACTAACAGATCTCTCTAGATCCACCTGGATCTAGAACAAAACAAGACAGGGCACTACTCTTTCCCTAGGTTGTGACCATTGACTCTACTAGTTGAGAAGGACAAGTAACATACCTTTAGATCGCTTGCTTATGTCTCTGTTGTTCCCACTTCACTCCGGTGCTCTCGTGCGATCAAATCCAAGACAACACAAACCAATTAAAGTGAAGAGAATAAATTATATTCAAAAGTCAACCTATGCATATGATCAAGGAATTACACAATAAAATAATGACGATTTTATGGGAAAGGGACATGCCTCCGTATCATATTAATGGAAATAGAAGATTACAACCTGATAGACTTGATGTCGCAAGATTCCTTTTGGTGGCTCTTGGCTCCAACACACACTTTTTCAATAATTGCATGAAGAAGATCTAGCCCAACTTGATAGGTCAAATGAGAGCTCCAAGTTCTTATCCAAGCAAAAATTCTCACACAATTCTTCATCCAATCTTGCTTAACCTTTTCCATGAGAAACCTCTCAATATATAGGAAGGGGTGAGATGGTTACATGGATGAGGATGATCCTACCAAATCACAGAAGTCAGTAGGATGCCAACCATACAAATGCCAACTCATCCTCTAGAAGATTCCCTTCTAGAACCCTCGAGACTTCTTCTTTTCTCCAAGCCCAAAAACAGGTTTTCACCCTATGTATGGAGAAAACCACGAGAATTTCGCACCCTAGCTGTGGGTGGCCTATGAGAATGAGGCATTCTCGCACCCTAGGCTATAGGCAGCCTGTGAACTCTCTTTAAAAATATGTTTTTTGGAAAGAGACAAGTGCTACTTTTCTTAGTAAAAAGTTCTTGTTGGGAGCCTGATTACACCTGTGTTAATATATCATCAGAGTGACCAAAATCACATGTAACAGAATGCCCCCCAAAGTATGAGGCTGGAACTTGTGATAGCCGAAGTACTTTGTAAAATGAGTTTGTGTGTTAGAAACCAGGAGCACACCTAATCAGAAACCTTCAAACAATCAAACATTGACAGAATATAGTACCAATTCTGAGGTAGGCGTTCCCATACTCAGACCATAAATGAACAAAATCATAAGCATAGGTCATGGAAAAAAATCATACACCGTGGATCCATGCCGTCAACATGTTACATAGCCACTAGGAATACATCATGGATCTATGTGAAAATTGTTTGATCTGAAGATGACATAGCCACGTGACATACAAAGTGGATCCATGTGCCAATACAAATGATACATACTCCATCACAACCAGAGTCAAAATAGATGAGACCCAGGGTCTTCCACCCCGTCATAAGTATGAATCTAACCATGCAATTACATGTGTTGAAGTCGAGCATGGTAGAAACCACTTGATTACCGGTCATTAATAAAACTGTTAACAAGAACGATGGAAATCACCATTGATGTCAATGACTCCCAAGGTACCAAAGTACAATCCGAACGAATGCGAATATATGAGCTAAAGTTGAGCACTCGGTGGAATATCTCAATCAGGGATCAATGATGCGAAACCCTGTCGACAGCGAGGAGACCTGCCATTAAGGCATGTAGGTTCCAAGGTACTTAAATGATTTCTAAGTCTTATTTCTAGATAATGAGTTGGAATCGACGAAACAAGACTCGTCACAGGAGGGCCTTGATGTATCCCCCATCAATGACATGAAATAAGTAACAGATTTTGAGGATGGAACAGAGCATGGACGGATGTGGACATGGACACAGGGAAGGCCGACATAGTAAGAATGGACAACTGCAGATGGCCGGCTCAATAAAAAGTTGATGTGGACATCTCTTGAACATATGAATGACACGACCAAGGACTTGGCAGCACTGACTCAAAGACGACCCTAGACGTGACCTCATAGCAAGTCAAATGAGAGAAAAATGGATTTCCCAACCTGGATTCAAATAATGAATAGGGGGTGTCATGTTCAAGAGCGACGCTTACTGCCATTAAAATGAAGATGGAAACATATCCCTTTTCCCAAATTTTCCCCCACCATTTCGGTGAGTACCTCTTTATTTTTACACAAGATTGAGGAGGATAACATATTCTTGTTGATACAAGATCATCCTTCGGATGAGTCCCTTAGAGTATGTTTAACGAAACTTAAGAAGGAGTGGTTCGGTCCCATCACGGGTCTTTTGATGTTTTTTTAACAAGTCCAAAGATAGAAAACTCAAAAGTTTTTCATGATTATAGAGTTTGGAAAAACACTCAAAAGAGAACTCTCTCAGTTCCTTTTTCGTAAAGTAGTCCGAAGAGACCAAAAAAGAGATAAGTTATCTCCCAATAGATGCTTTCTTCAAATACTTTAACGACCGTGAAAATAGCAAGATTGCTCGGCAATCTTTTCATATTTAGAGAGTCTGAAAAGATCTTAAAGAGGACTCTTGGGGGTTCCTTTTTCGTATAAACTTGACGAGCCCGAAAAAGTGATAAAAGTGTCCTCAATTACGTTCTCATGTATTTCCGAGCGTGAGAACAAACAAATACCAAGCTCGAGGTTTTGTCCAAAAACCATAAAAAATACTTAAACATGCGATGAAAAAAGAGGAAAACATCCATACACCTCCGTGTAGACTTTAAAGTCATTATATCTGCAAAAAGGCACACTCATAGGGCTATTAGGCATTAAGTTAAATGAATAAAATAATATAAAAACTCATAATCATGGTAAAAAGAAAATATAAGTGGGTAAACAGACTTTTACCATATCCATTGTGAATTTTACCAAGAACTTTTCCCAAAAAACCCCTTTTTACCTCAAATTTCATCGATCGATCGCAGATATCACAGGAAACCATTTGGTGAACCGTCTCCATCAGTGAGGTAAGCTTCCTGTATTCTACCTTTTCATGGTTCAATTTGTTGTTTTCATTGGCAAATTCCAAGTTTTTGAGTTGGTTTTTGGACCAAAACTCGTTGTCAGGTGTTCTTGTAGGCTAGCCATACGGGACCTGCGAGAATGCATGATTCTCGCAGGTGGCTCCAAAGGCACCTGCAAGAACCTTTCTCTGTGCCAAAGGGGTACCTGCGAGAACTGCAAAATGAAAATTTGAAGTGATTTTTTCCCAATGAAAAATGTACCAAGGTTTGAAATGAGTTTTTAACTCTCTTCTTATGGTTCTTGTGTAGGTACTTAACCATCACGATGGCTCTGAAGTGGCACGAAAGGGAGCATGAAGAAGATGATTCTATTTTCGGGAATGACCTGGGCACCATTGCCGCTCTACAAGACTGTGGTCTTCTGAAATTCTTTCGGATCTTGGGTATGAGGGCCCAAGTCAGGCTGTTGGAGTATCTTGTCCATATGTGGGACGTGGACCAGCAAGTATTCCATGTGGGGGTCCACACATTGTACTTGGATATCGAGGAAATTTACTTCCTAATATGATTATCATGGCATGGGTACCACGCTATATTTACCGGTAGCCGAGGTGGCGGACTCCCAAGGAGTGAATATTTTCGCCAGTACTGTGTTCCATAGGCAGAAAGAAACAAAGGTAAGGTGGCTATCTGGGGGGTCCACGATTTGACCCTTCGCACCATTTTGTTCACCATTTCTCATATGGTTGGGAGCGCTGCTCCACACATGGATCTTTAGAGATATTTTCAATACGCCATAGAGTGTACTGAGCCTTGGGTCTTTAACTGGTCAGACGCAGTCCTTCGTAGCATAAAGAGGCAGTTGAAAAAATGCAGGAGAGGCAACCTGAAGCAATTCGGGTATGGATCACTTTTGGTGTCCTTCTTTCTTGAAAGGGTTCCCTTGCTGAGGTTGTAGGTTGAGTGGGGTTTACCAACTCTAGAGGATCCAAGGATGTTGAGGTGCGACAACCTCATGGCCCGACATGTAGCTGGGCCAATCATCAAATATAATGATTCATTCTTGGACTGAATGCGGTCACAGATGTTGATGGTGGACGATTATGCCTATGCCGGATTGGATTTCCAAGGGGATATGGATTTGGCCCTACCTGAGGATGCTCAGTGGGGAGATCTAGGTAAGAAGTGCACATTTTTTTCTTTTTAAATGTTTTTGGTAATTTTTATCATATGAAATGTTTTTGTTTTTTATGTTTGCCCAAGGACTTATCAAAAAATCAATTTTTAAATGACATAGATGTGGGGCCATACCGACCTCCAGGTACATCTCCTATTCAACGACGAGGAGAGGTGGCTCCGGTGCCCCGATGGGATGCTAAAGATTATGAGGCAGTGGAGCAAAACTTGGAGGGGATGACTGCAGGCATTCTAGATATGGCCATCGCGGAAATCCCTAGGCGGCACTAGTGCCATACAGTAGGCGTATCCAAGTCTATTGGTCGACTTCTTCGCAAGGTGGCCCGATATGTAGTGTGCTATCATGAACGCCATCCATGAGACTATTTTGTAGAATCCATAGGCTTCAAATTTTGAGATTTTGGGTCCTTTGGACAAAACTTTTTGTAAAAGACTTTTGATCGTTATATATACACGACTTCTACCAACTTATTTGGTGTTATGTTATACATGTGATATGTGATTGATTTATAAATGTCCCAAATTTCTGTCTAACACATAATTAGCTAATGCATCTATCAAAGTATTTAGACATCTAGGAATGTGTTGATACTCAATATAATCAAAATAACGCTCCAGGAGATGAATTTGCAAATATACCCGTAACAAAGTAGGAATTTGAATAACATAGACGTTACTTAAATGGAGTACCACTAGCTATGAATCAAGTCGGACAACCAGGTGGTGAATACCAAGAGAAATAGTGTCGATCAATAATTCGATGATGGCGCTATATTCTGCAATGTTATTGGTTGTTCGACCGAGGCACACACCTCGTAAACTGATGAGTTCTTTGTAGGGGTGTAAAGTGCCCAAGAAACAGATGCAAGGTTCTAAGTACTATGGCTAGCACCATCAGCGAAGCCAATGTAGGGTGGCTAAGGCTCTGGCATCTGGAAACCAAGAACAACGCATGATAAGCGATCAAGGGTAGAGGCCAAATAACACAAAATCAAAACAAAGCACTCAAAAAGTATGGTAGAAATAAAATACAAGCACTCATGCACATGTGATCTTATGCATAGTACTTCTTTAAGTACAACCCATTTCTAGGTTCACTCAAAGGGATACCATCATAGTCCACTAATTTGTAGGCTCCTTTCTCTAGAAATCGTTTAATGATATACGGACCTCGCCACATAGCTTCGAACTTTCCAGCTCCTAGGACATCCTGATCTTGTTCGTAGAGGAGAACTATATCACCTTCGGAGAAAACACGAGGTTTGACATGTTTGTCATATTGGGCCTTGACACATTTTTTTTGTGCTTCTATGACTAGGGTAGCGTCGCGATGAGTCTCGTCTAATCGCATGAGGTGCAACAGACATTCTTCTTCTGTAGAAGTGTTGGGTAGGAGCTTGATGGCTAGTTTTAAGGAGGGTATCTCACATTCAATTGGTAGGATGGCTTCCAGGCCATAAACTAGTTTAAACGATGTAAACCCAGTAGCAGACTTAACGGACGTCCGGTACACCCACAATGCTGAGAACAACATCGTGTGCCAACTTGTTTTTTGAATCCCTATCATTCATATAAGCATGGTAATAAGGACCTTGTTTATTGCTTCAACTTGGCCATTGGATTGTGGGTAATAGGTTGTCGAGTTTTCATGGTGAAGACCCAACTTTTCAGTGAGCTTGGACATCATGAAGTTTCTAAAGTGGCTACCGTGATTGGTGACGATAGCCTGAGGAACACCAAAATGAGCAATGATGTGATTGAATATGAACAATGCAGTTGTTCATCCGGTATTGTTGAATGTTGGCATCGCCTCGGCCCATTTCGAAAAGTAATCAAAAGCTACGATGATGTAGCCATGCCCCCCATTCGAGTGAGGGTGACATGTCATGAAATCGATGCCCCATTTTGAAAACGGACCATTGGACACCACAGGGTGTAGAGGAGCAGGGTGTGATCGGATCTTGTGGTTATAGGTTTGGCAGGCATGGAATTTTTGGACGGCGATGATACAGTCGTTAAATAATGAAGGCCAGAAATAGCCAGCACGCAAGATTTTTTGAGAAGTAGCATACCCACACATGTGACCACCACATGCTCTGGAGTGGTAGTCATTGAGGGATTTCTCAGCTTCGTCGAAAGTGAGGCAGTGTCTAAAAACTGAGTCGATTCCATGATGATAAAGAGTATCACCGAGGATAATATACTGATGGGCTTAGTAGCGGATTCGACGTCGGTCAGTGCTAGACAAATTAGGCCGAAAATTCTGGGTTTGAAGATATATGATGATATCTCCATACCAAAGGTCATCGGAGCTGATCAGGAAAAGAGATTCATCAAGTAATGAATTTGCCGCTACATTTTTTGTCTCAGGGCAGGGAAGATTGCATATCAACTCGGAAAAAACTAAGGATTTCTTGGACTTAGAGCGTTCGAATTATAAGTCAAACTCCTGTAGTATCATGATCCATTTGGAGTATTTTCCCCCTAGAAGTTGGCGTGTAAGAATGTGTTGCATAGGGTTGCAGGTAGAAATAATGGTAGTTTTGTGAGAGAGGATATAGTGTCGGAAACGTTGTACTGCTTGGACGGCTTCCAAGGCCAGTTTTTCAACATGTAAATACTTGGTTTCGGTATTCTTGAGATTTAAACTCAAGTAATAGATGACATGTTCGTCATGAGAATCATCCTCCTGGACGAGAACCATAGCGATGGTAAGGTCCGAGGCTGCAAGGTAGAGGAAATAATCGTGACGGTAGTCAGGTGGGAAGAGTAGCGGGGCACGTGTCAAGGAGAGTTTCAAAGCATTGAAAGCTTGGTTGGCAGTGGTATCCCATATGAACTCAGACCCTTTCTTGAGCAGTCGCGTAAATCCAAGAGTTAGTTCTGCGTAGTTTGGGATGAAACGACGAAGTAAGTTTTCCTTTCCTTGCAAACTCTATAACTGGTGAAGTGGGGAAGGGGGAGGAAGATTGAGAATGGCCTCAACCTTCAAGGGATCAACCCAGATCCCTTGACGTGAAACAATGAATCCTAGAAGTCGGTCGGATTCTACGCAGAAAACACACTTGTGCGGATTCAAGCGTATATGGTAAAATTGACAGCGAAGGAAAATGACGCGGAAGTGTATAGGATGGTCATCCCAACGCATGGAATGGGAAGGTAAATCATCGAGATATGGCTACACAATATGCTTGATATCGTGGAAAGCGTAAGACGGCAAGCTGAAAAGTGGCGCCGACGTTTTTTAAACCAAATGGGAGTTTCCGGTAAGAAAACGTGCCCCAAGGACAAATAAAAGTAGTTTTTTGTTGGTCCACGAGAATGATGTTGATTTGATTATAGCCAGAGAAACCGTCCATCAGGGAGAATATTTCTCTTCCAGCACAGTCATCGACGATCTGGTTGACAAAGGGGGTAGGAAAGTTGTCTTTAGGACAAGCTTTATTAATGTCCCTATAATCAACGCACATGCGGATAGTGCCTTGTTTCATGTCAATGGGAACAAGTTGGAAACCCAGTCAGTTAGCACCACACGGTAAATAAAGCCAGCTTTGAGAAGTTTTTCAACGTCAAGCTTGATAGCGACTGCTTTACATGGGTGAATCGGACGAAGGCATTGTCGGACAGGTTTGGCATCCAGGTATGTCTTAATATCATGTATTACAATGGAAGGGTCAATACCTGGCATATCTTCGTAGCTTTAGGCGAAGACATCATGAAATTCTTGGAAAAGAGACTTGTAATTGACGACTTCATGATGGGAACAGGAAGCTCCAATATGCACATTTTCGACAATTCCATTTTTGATGGATATGTCAAGGGGGATTGCAGGTGAAATATTGTTGAGGTTCCCTTCGTAAATCACATCGTGTGTAGACTCAAGAATGATATAAATAACAACAATGGTCGAGTTGGTCGAGAGCTGTTGGTAACTCTCGATGGTGTGTTGTTCCAGGAAGATAATGGAATGATGATGCCCATCGTCCCATGGAGTGTCTTCCATGGACATGACAGACATGATCATCTCGTCTGTGGGAAAAATAACGTGGAAAGGATCTGGAGATGAATCATTAAGAGAAGGGGTAGTAAGAGTTTCTGATTGAATGGCTTGACAAGCGGATTCAACCGGACTCAAAGGCATTTCGTCACCATAGCGAAGATGATCACCTAGGTTGGGGACTATCCATGGGTCGTGAGATGCATGGGTGTCATGAACAAAAGTGGAGATCATGTTTATCGAAGTGACATATGGATGCGGAACATCAAGTGGTGGAATGGGGAAAGTTCCCATCAAAGAGGAATCTTTGAGAAGACCCACTCCGACGTTCTCATATCTAGGGGGGTTTTGGAAATGAACGGTACATTGCCGGTACATGCATCAGAGTGAAAGAAGGCCAATTGGTCGACGGTAATGACTTTTCCTTGGTGTGGGAAACGTATGACATGGAAAAGAATTGACACAACTGCATGCATGGAATCGATCCAGCTACGACCAAGTAGAAGGTTGTAGTCAAGAAGAGCGTCAAAGACTTCCACTTCGACTTGGACAGTTTTTCCTTCTAACGTGATAGGCAACGATGGAAGGACACCGTAAGGTTTGAAACCAGAACCATTGAAGGCTTTAAGTGTGTTGTGGGATTTGGTTAAAGGAGGAGAGCCAATGGATTTCCAACAAGTGATAGACATGACACACATCGAGGCGCCCTCGTCGATGACTGTTCTACAAATGTTCTTGTCGGAGACAATAACTTGTATTTGGGACGCGAGCTGAGGGGGTAATCTTGGAATGTGATCTTCCAAGTCAAAGATTATTAAATTTGTATCCAGGGGGTTGATTCCACCAATAGCTTTCAACAGTGCCTTCCGTTGTGTAGGAAAACTTTGGAGGACTTCGAGGGCTGACATCGCAGATGGTGCTTGGGCTTGATCTTCAACTATGTTGTAGTTCTGGGCGGCACGGGGATGAGGATTGAAAGCCGATTTTTGAACAACACCCTTCAAGGGAGGGCGAATAACTGTATCGAGGCTTGATCGTTCGAGATGAAGAGGATCGTTGATAGGTGGGGTCGGAGGAGAGGTTTGAACCAACGAAGGTGGTATCGTATCAACCTTCTCTTTGGAAGAAGAATAATCTTTGGCGCGAGTAGTGAGTGTGATGTCATTCTTTTTCGAATCACCGGTACACATTAATACGTATGATGTATTAGAAGGAGATGGTTGGTCATGAATGACCATTTGAGAATGTTGTTGAGAGGGGAAGGGTTGTGACAATATGGCTGGAGTGGAGGGTTTGGGGGTCCCTTGAAGGAACTTGTTAACTTCGGTGCGACGGGGACAATCCTTCGTGTAGTGATCATCACCACAGATAAGACAAGGATATCAAGGTTTGTGCTTATCCCTATCATCAACAGGGGGTGCTTTAGTCTTCTCAGTTTGCGGAGTATTTTTGTCCTCCTTGGTCTTACCCTTTCCTCTCTTGGATTTATTTTTGCCGACAAGGGTATATTGAACAACATTTACCTCAGAAGTCTTGCCGATGGGAGGGGTAAGAGACAGAGCATTTTGGACATTAGAAGATGTAGATTTGAGATTGTTGCCAGAGGTGTGGACATAATGAAGTTGGGAATGGAATGTGCCAATCACACCGTCAACAACATGTGAAGCCGCAGTAGTGGTTGAAGTAGTAGAAGTAGAAGCGCGAGGTGTGTTAGGGAGCAGATCATAAAGAGTACCTGTTTGCGAGTAAAAGAGGTCTAGATRTTGGGCACGATTGATCGCCTGTTATTCTGTGACAACTCCACCCATGGCGATGTTATGAGCGATGTCATTCATGAATGATTTCGTGAACCATTCTGCCAACAATTGATCAGGGRGTTCAAGCTTGATGAGACGTCGTYTGCGACGCCACTCATGAATGTGATCGGAGATGTGAGTGGATTTTCTCTGTTTGAAAGAGCTCAAGATCTCGGTTCCGGTTTCATATCGGATTGGTAGCTAGTAATGGGTGAGAAAATCCATGGCAAGGGTATTGAAGTCGGTGAAGAAACCTTGTGGTAATTCTATGTACCACTTCACAGTGGACCCTGTGAGGGTTTGTTGAAAAAGACGTAGGCGAATAGAGTCATCCATCAAAGAATTGGATGAGCACCAAAGGTGAAAAGTCATGACGTGATTGTTGGGATCTTCTCCTAGTTTGCCATTGAATTTAGGGATGTCCGATGGTAATTTGGCCGGTATCATGGGCCAGTGAGGAGAGTGATGGATAGGATCATTCAAAATTATTGACATGTCTAGTAGGTCCAAGGTGGCTAAGAAGGGTAAATGTCTGTTCACATGCGGGTACTGGTGACTTTGGGGAGGGAGTCGCGTCAGTAGACTAGTAGGACCATAAGCAGTTTGCATGTAATGCAATGATCTGGGCAGGTTCGGTTGTTGATGTGGAAGCAAGTAATTCATAGGTTTATACCCTTGAACATGAGCATGGGGCTGGGGGTTCGAGCCCCAGATAGGATTGGACATTCCTGGGTATGGTTGGCCTGTGCTAGGGGGAGCAATGAAGCTAGGTTGAGGCTGTTGCCCCCGAGTCGAGAAAGGATTATGTTGAACAAGATAATTCCAGTACTGGGCCAGGGACGAAGGTATATTTTTTCCAGAGGGTGGGGTCGGTGGGGGTTTCCCTCCAATAGGGGGTTGACTCCCAATTGAAATTTGTCCTGTAAAAGGGATTTGGGTTTGGCCTCCTTGGTGGAGTTGTCCACCAACATGAATCTGGTAATTGGATGTGAATGACAGAATGGTGCCACTAGGATTTGTACCTCCGACAAAAGACATAAGAGGTCCTCTAAAGGAGGGTGGAGGAAGTGTCAGAATGAAACCGGGAGGGGAGTGCCCAGAAGGAGTGGAATCACTGAGAGTCCTGAACATCATCTATGCAGTAGTGGGGATAGAAGCATTTAATGCATGATATCTGGGTGGAAGGGTCGGGGTGATTCAGGGTGAAAGTGGTGTACTAATGGGGGCTTGGATAGCCACGGTAATCCTAATGTGACGACTTGTAGTATCCGTGTAATGGACCATTTGTAGAGGGAGGGTCAAGATATGGTCTACTTGTGGGGTGTCTATTCCAGGAAAATAATATGTGGTCGTAAAAGGTACTGTGTCTGGATCAGAGGTTTCGGGTAGCTCAGGTGCGACAGTGATATGAACGCCTTCTCCTGAGCCAAAAAGATCTTGTCTAAAAATGTCGGTGGCCCAAAAAGGATCTTGACCCTCAGGTCTTGGGAACAATCCAGTTGGTGATCTGGAAGACTGAATAACTAGTTCTCCCGAAGAAGTCAGTTGCATAATATGTCTCTTAGAATCAGGGTGAAGTCGAAAATCCTCTGGAGAATTGAAAACTCAGAATCTGTCTAGAGAGTCAGTTCTCTCCACTCATGGAGTGGTGACATCTTGGACTTCACTCTATTGAGGAGAGCCCTCTAGTGAGCTGGTAGGCAAGGGTTGAGAACCTTCCAGATCTTCTGGGGGTAAACCTTGCATTCTACATGAGCGACGTGGAGGGTCAATTGTGATTGAGTTAACAACTAACAAAAGAGATTTCAAATCCTACTTGGGTAGACAAGAAACATGCGCTAGTAAAAAAAATATAGGGAACAAAACCAAGAAAACAAGACCTTCTAATTCCGTATTCACTAGTTGGTGATGAAATCCAACGTCGCAACGATGAGACAAGAAGGGGTTGGGCTATGGTGGAAAAGTTACATTGACGACTTGCTTAACGGATTTACACCCTGGTGCAAGCTCCCACACATAATCGTGGGTATACCCTCCAAGGAGCCCGAGTGAGTTTGGCCNAAATCATCTTGAGAGGCTTCCACTCATCATTGTGGGTATACCTTCAAGTGACCCCCATAATACGTGCAATCTCTACACCGATATCAACAAAGCAGGGTGAGTAACTCTGTCAATCTCGATGTGACCTCAGGTTTGACCCTTGTGTGAGATGGGCTTCCTAGGAAAAAATGTTGCAAGTGGAATTTGGCACTCCCTATCACAAGATACTATTGTGTGTTTTGTACTTTGGAGAGTGTGTCGCACTGCCTGTTTCAAAGCTCTAGCCTAGCTAATGTTGGTGCATCAAAGCCCTAGAAAAAGTTGCTAGTTAAATTTTACAATTTCGCGATATTATTAAGGGCTGTTGTTACTCAAGAGGAAATGGAGATGAAACCAATGTTGTATGAGACTTTGACCCAAAAATGCGTAAGAAGGATTGAAATATACCATTTTCGTTCGACGAATCCTACTTATGGGAGGGATAGAAGAATTTTCCGGAACAACATGAACTATAGTGCATGAGTCTTTTAGATGAAATATCAAACAATCACTCACAATGCAAATTCTCTATTAGTGTTTTTCAATATTGAAATGCCACAATTTTGTTGAATAACAAGTTGCTTAAAAGAAAATGCCTTTAATTTTGATTAGAACCAACAAGAGAGATGGAACTAAAAGAATAAGCAACTAATGAAAACAAAAAAAAAACACACACAACAAAAATCCCAAATAAATCTTTCAATGAAGACAAAAAGACAAACTAACCAAAAGAGTCTTTTCAAATGCTCATGGGTAGATGTTTCCAAATAAGGGGCAATTTGAGAAAGACAATTAATTTCAACTTTTAAAAACCGATCACCGACTCCCAACCTAACAAGCACTCAGATTCTAAGATCAAATATTATGTCCTTGCTAAGAAGAGGTCAAGAGATGAAAGTTGAGAAAAGATGAACAAAAAGAGACTTTGATTTCCAAATACCGATCGTTCACAAAATATGAAGTCAAGAAGCAATCAATTAGTGGTCCAAGAAGTTCCTTTTAGACACACATACAACTCTGGGCATCTGAGCATGCAAAAACTTAAATTCCAAAAAATTTCAAACGGGTTCGTAGGCTAGTAGTAATGCACAGTGTGAGAATGGAGCATTCTCGTAGATCGATAATAAGTAGAGTGCGAGAATCTCACACTGGACTGAAAGGAAGAGTGCGAACTCAAGGGGTTCTCGCAGGCCACATAGGGGTTTAGTGCGAGAAGGCATGAAACTAGGAAAAATTTTGGAAAAAGACAAAAATTTTGAAGGGAATTCTGGACCCAGAGAGTCTGGCAGGGTCTTCTGAAGACTCAGAGATTGATAGAAATGAAAAACTGTAAGGCAAGAGAAAATGGCCAAGGAAAAACACCAAAACCCACCAAAAAATGGGGTGAATCCCTAGTGGAGTCGCAAATTTTGTTATAAGACAAATCAGTAGGTGTGGACACTAACAGATCTTTCTAGATCCACCTGGATCTAGAAAAAAACAAGACAGGGAACTACTCATTCCCTAGGTTGTGACCATTGAATCTAATAGTTGAGAAGGACAAGTAACATACCTTTAGATCGCTTCCTTATGTCTCTGTTGTTCTTGCTTCACTTCGGTGCTCTCCTGTGATCAAATTAAAGACAACACAAACCAACCAAAGTGAAGAGAATAAAGTATATTCAAAAGTCAACCTAATAACCTATCCATATGATCAAGGAATTACAAAATAAAATAATGATGATTTTATGGGAAAGGGACATGCCTTCATATCATATTAATGGAAATAGAAGATTACAACCTGATAGCCTTGATGTCACAAGCTTCCTTTCGATGGCTCTTGGCTCCAACACACACTTGTTCAATAATTGAATGAAGAAGATCTAGCCCAGCTTGATAGGTCAAATGAGAGCTCCAAGTTCTTATCCAAGCAGAAATTCTCACACAGTTCTTTCACCAATTCTTCATCCAATATTTCTTAACCTTTTCCATGAGAAACCTCTCAATATATAGGAAGGGGTGAGATGGTTACATGGATGAGGATGATCCCACCAAATCAAAGAAGTCAGTAGGATGCAAACCATACGAATTCCAGCTCATCCTCTAGAATATTCCCTTCTAGAACCCTCGAGACTTCTTCTTTTCTCCAAGCCTAAAAATAGGTTCGCACCCTATGTATGGAGAAAACTGTGAGAAGTTCGTACCCTAGTTGTGGGTGGCCTGCGAGAATGAGGCATTCTCACACCCTAGGCTATAGGAAGCCTGTGAACTCTCTTTAAAATTATGTTTTCTGGAAAGAGACAAGTGCTACTTTTATCAGGAAAAAGTTCTTGTTGGGAGCCTGATTACACCTGTGTTAAGATATCATCAGAGTGACCAAAATCACGTGTAATAGTGAGTATCTCTGCAACCTGCTCCACTGTAGATATGTACTGCAGCTCCACCTCTCCTCTCTGAACATAATCATGGATGAAGTGATAATGAATCTCCATATGCTTAGACCTGTCATGAAAAAATGGATTCTTTGAGAGTTTAATGCAACTCTAATTATCACAGTAAATCACGGTAGGCCTCAAATACATACCAAACAATCCCACCAACAACTTGTGAAGCCAAAGGGCCTCACAACTGGCCTGACTGACCGCCATATACTCAGCCTATGTAGAACTCAATGCCACTTACTTTTTCTTCTGACTGAACCAAGACACAATTGTTGAGCCCAATCTGAAACAACACCCTGAAGTAATCTTCATATCACTGACACATCCTACCCAATTTGAATCTATATATCCAACCAACTAAAATCCATCTCCTCCTTGATAGTCCACACCATAATCTATGATAACACAAAGAGACATGAGCACATGTTTTGTTGCCACCCAATGCACTCTCTTAGGCTCCACCATGAACTGACTGAGAGTGTTGACAACAAAACAAATATGTGGCCTGGTATTGACCAAATAGATCAATGACTCGATCAACCGATGATATAAAGTGGAATCCACCAACTGTGACTCAGAAGCATGAAGTTTCTTCCAGTTGGTAATAATGGGAGTGGTCATGGGCCTATTTTCCTCCATCTGAAATCTCCTTAGAATATCACACACATACTTCCCCTATCCTAGGAAAATGTTTCTAGGCTCCTGCCAAACCTCCAATCCCCAAAAATAGTGCATCAATCCAATATTAGTCATCTCAAACTTCGAAGCAAGGCTCTCCTTGCAGCTAGTGCTGAGTTTCTTTGCCCCTGTAATGAAAATATCATCCACATATAACAATAGAGTGAGAGGATCCTCTCCAACCACAATGAAGTATAGGTTGGGATCTGCCTCACTCTTCTCAAAGCCCAACTGCTGCAGATAGGAATCAATCCTTGAATACCAAGCTTTGGGAGCTTGTTTTAGCCCATACAATGCCTTCTTCAGTCTACACACATGAGAATATCTCCCATGTACCTCAAATCCAAAAGGATGCTCAATATACACCTCCTCCTATATAGGACCATTCATAAATGTGGTCTTCACATCCACATGGTGGATCTTCCAACCGATCTCTGTTGCAATGGAAATCACCAAACTGATCGAGGTATATCTAGCAATTAACACAAAGGTCTCATCATAATCGACTCCCTCAACCTGTGAAAACCCCCTATCCACAAAGTAAGCTTTGTACTTCTCAATCTTACCATCTGCAACATGCTTGAGTTGATAGAGCCACCTAGAAGTCACCACTGACTTCTCTTCAAGTCTATGAACAACTTACCATACATCATTGTTCATGATGGAATTGTACTCTTCCATCATGGAATCTCTCCATAACTATCTACCAGTATCCTCCTCAAAAGTGGAAGGCTTGGACTATTGAATACTTCTCACCATCGCGATGTAGCTGAAAACTTCTCGGGAGGTTTACTCTCCCTCACTACTTGTCTGGGATTCCCCACTGAACCCTATGCCTCCCTCAAAGTATCCTAAATTCACTTGGTCTTCCTCCTCTCTAAAGTAGTTTCCCGTAGAGGGGACTCTCCCTTCTCAACCCCATCTCCTAAAGACTGTGATCCTGAAGTAGACTCTGTAGTACCCGATCCTGAAACCTATGGACCAATAACCTGTGAACTTGGTATTTGTGGCCATGTCACCCATAGACCAGTCGTCACCGACACTGGTTGCCCCGAACTCTGTGTCATTGTAGTCTGTTGCAGACTCACCTGAATCTAAGGTGAAGACTTCTCACCCCTCTCTGTCCCTCGTGACTTCCTAAAGGCTTCATCCTCCTCAAATATCACATACCTCCTTAAGAAAGTCTTCCTCAAGGAAGGAAGGTATATACGGAAATCCTTTGAAGTCTCACTATACCCAACAAACATCCCTCTCTCTTTCGTGGGCTCTAGATTTGTTCTCTTCTCAGAAGGGACATGTGAATATGTGATGCACCCAAAAATATGAAAGTTCCCCACCTCAGGATTCTTCCCAAAAAAATCCTCCTCAGGAGTCATGCTCCCCACAGCCTTGTGAGGACTCCTGTTCTGTAGATAAACTACAGTGTAGCATGCCTCAACCCAAAGAAATA